>JADBJO010000850.1:204322-206822 GCA_016801955.1 Conus betulinus
CTGTACCGAAATTCGAACCCACAACTCCAGGATCACGAGTCCGGCGCTCTACCAACTGAGCTATTCCGGCCCCCAGTTTCGTTTCTAATGTCCAGTCTCTGCGGGCGCTCGCTGACTGACAAAAACGCACACACTGTGCCTGTCTAGACGGGGACACACATATATTTATTTGTTTGTTGTTGTTGTTTGTTTGTTTGTTTGTTTTTTGATATATATACAAAAGAAAAGCCACGCAACTCAAATGTAAGAGAATCTAAACAAAATTCAAAAAAGTTCTTGATAACGCACCCGCCAAAAAAAAAACGTAGACAAAGGAATCACACAAGACAAAACACGACGCGTTTCGACCTCTTAGGCATTCTTCGGGCAAGATACACAACACTCACGACAATGAAAATGAAGAACGAGCGATCATTTATCTTCGTCCAATTCGGCGCGAGATAGACGTTAGTTCTTATAGTATGTTGTGTGTGTGTGTGTTTTTTTCAGTGTTAAGCTGATGTAAATGTTAATCATTTGCATAGATTATCAGCTGTTTTCCTTTTACAATATTTTCTTCTTCTTCTTCTTCTTCTTCTTCTTCTTTTCTTTTTCATTTCATTTAAATTGCTGTTAAGTTCTAATGAATACTTTGTGTATGTACGTTTGTGTCCGACAGATGTGTGTGTCGGCTATGAGTTAAAGTTTCTGTGCACTGTCATTCTTTTGGCTCATCTGTGATTTTTTCACTTATTTGATTAAAATTCGATAATTGACCCAAAAAAAAAAAAAAAACTGTACCTGTGACCTCTCAAAAAAAAAAAAAAAAAAAAAAAAAAAAAAGACTACAACCCTACTTTATCCCAGGGAAAATAAAACAGCTCCTAAAAGAAAAAGACAACGATGTTCATCATCATGTTCTTCTTCATCTAAAGAATAGTTATCTCTCTTCATTTTTTTTTTCTCCTCTCTCTTTTCATTTTCTTCTCTTTTGGCAGTACCTGAAGTTTCGTTAAAACCAGCGAGCGGTGGCCTTTAATTCATAATTACTAAATTCAGACATCTCCCATATTAAAAAAAACAACAAACAAAAACAAACAAACTATGACGTATGCGTGCTCGCGAAGCCTTGGTGTCTCTATGGCATTGTTCCCCTCTACTTCAACTATCAAACCTACAGGTGGTGGCAAATCAGTCACCTTGTCCTGCCACCGTGGTGAAGTGGTTAGTGTCGCGGACTCCGGGCTGGGAGGTCTCTCGGGTTCGATCCCATCAGAGTCATGTGGGATTTTTTTTTTGCCCCCGACCGGTTCCTACCCAGAGAATTGAGTTTGCTACGGGCTCAGTGGGGAAGACTGGGACCACACAACCGAGTTTCATCCAGTTAATAGATGCGTCTCTGAGAGTGTTGCTCGAATTTCCCGACCAACACTGCAGGTGTCTGTATCTCTCGGGCCTGGTTGACGCCGGGACATATTACCATGAATGCAAGCGTAGAGTACTACAGCCCTGTCATGCAGTCTCAGACCGAAATGGAAATCTGTAGCATCATCTTTATCATCCTCATTCTCATCGATCAGCAAAAAAAAAAAAAAAAATAGAAATTAAAGAGAGAGAACAAATCAGTCACCCTGAGCTGTGTGTTCATCCTCAGTGTGCATGTACAAGCATGCTGCACGTTGCGCGTGAACAAGGCAGCACGGGCGCATCTAGACGTCAGCATCATTCTTTGTTTTCATTCCCATAGCCTGCACAAGTGATCGATGTTTTTTTCCATTTACACACTTTTCCACAAATGAACATAATTATAAAACAACCAGGAACTGGGGCAAAGTTCTTGACAGAGAGAGAGGGAGAGAGGAGAGAGAGAGAGAGAGAGAGAGAGAGAGAGAGAGAGAGAGAGAGAGAGAGAGAGAGAGAGACAGACAGACAGACAGACAGACAGACAGATAGACAGACAGACAGATAGACAGACGGACAGACAGACAGAGACAGAGAGACAGACAGACAGAGACAGAGAGAGACTGACAGAGAGCTAGAGCGAGATAGAATGAGACAGAGCAAGATAGGGCGAGACAGACAAGCACAGACAGGCAGGCAGACAGAGACAGAGAGACAGACAGGCAGACTTCTTGTTGTTGTTGTGTTCTTGTTGTTGTTGTTGTTGTTGCTGTTTGTTGTTGTTGTTGAAAGACTCCAACAAAGACTCCAGGGATCATCCGAACAGCCGAAGTACTTGAACACTATGGTACAAATGCATCAGCTGGGGATGAGAACATTACGTGTGTGACCGTTTGATTACCCCCCACGTGGGCAGCCACACTCCGACTTCGGGGGATTTTTGAAGACTGATAATGTTATACTAGGCGCTTGTTACGACTGAAGACAGTCCCCGCATAACTATTCACAGCAGAACAACATTTTGATGTAGCCTTGGCGTTCTAACCTATGTCAATTGGCCTGACACAGCCTTAAGCCAAGGCGGAGACAGACAGACAATGGGGCAGACAGAGAGAGAGAG
>JADBJO010000850.1:221822-226822 GCA_016801955.1 Conus betulinus
GCATACATATGAAATCCCCCCCCCCCCCCCCCCCCCCCCCCCCCCCCAACTTTCGGAAGAGAAGGCCGGTTTGGCATTTAGTATGGAAGACACGCGACACATAGCATGCACCCTACGTGAAAAAAATCTAAAAGAAGGAATGACACGGGGAAACGATTGAATGAAGCGCCGGGAGGCAGCTCTTCGGTCGGCTCTACCCAGGTAGGCAGCCCATCGTGTACATGAGATCGTGGACAACAAAGCGCTTAGACTGGGAATGACCCCTAGACCCCCTTTGGAGCCCCACCCCCACCTGATCCGGCCCTGTAAGATCATTATTATCACTATGACTATGGTTATTGCGATGATGATGATGATGATGATGATGATGATGATGATGATGATGATGGTGATGATGATGATGATGACGATGATGATGATGATGATGATGGTGATGATGATGTTGATGATGGCGATGTTGATGATGATGATGATGATGATGATGCTGATGATGACGATGATGATTATCATCACGACCCATTCTGTGGCGCAGGTGAACAACACACACCGACACCTCATCCATCAACAAGGGAAACACCCGATACCTCGGCTTTCTCTCTCCCAAAGTCAACAGTCAACCCAGCCAACAGTACACCCTCGCTGCAGCTGCTGCTGCTGCTGCTGCTGCTGCTGCTGCTATACACCCTGCTCCAGTATCTGTTGATCGTGCACCATACCAGGGCCTATAACGTTGTCTCTACAGGCCTAGCTTGCTGTTACCTGTATCCTGCTGAGGCTGCAACTGCTACTGTTACTGCTGCTGCTGCTGCCGGTGCTGCTGCTGTAACAACTGTCGTCGTTCATCTCACCGAGTCGTTATGGAAAAGACTGCTGTCGAACTGGAGGATGATGCCGTCGATGTGAGAGAGCACTACCCCCCTCTCCATCCCTTACTCACCCGCCCCCCCCCCCCCCCCCCCCCCCCCATCTTTCCTCTCTCTCTCTCTCTCTCTCTCTCTCTCTCTCTCTCTCTGTTTAAATGTATGTTACATGTTTTTTTTTTCTCTCTTTTTTTCCTTCCTTCCCTCTTCTCTCTATCTTCCAGCAACATTCTCTTTCACCTTTCCACCTTTTATTGGCATCCTTCCCTTCTTCATTGTTTTAAAAATGTTTTTAAAAAGGTCGTTTTTCTCCGTTAAAAGCTGCGTGCGTTACTTTTTGGATTGTGATTTGTATTCCAGTTTAGTATTCCTTTCAACGTTTAAATAATTCATTCAGTTTTGAAGTCACTTTTTTTTTTTTTTTTTTTCTCCATTGAGGGCGTTGTAAAAGAGGCCTGCACTGTGCTTAATCTTTCCCCTTATCACAAAAAGGTTCATTCGTTTGTGTTCTCTCTCTCTCTCTCTCTCTCTCTCTCTCTCTCTCTCTCTCTCTCTCTCTCTCTCTCAGTTTGTTCGTGTCAACACATGCATACACGAACTCAATCTCAAACGCACATAAGTAATGCATGAACACCACACATGTTATATATAAGAGAATGTATAAGTGTGTGTGTGTGTGTGTGTGTGTGTGTGTGTGTGTGTACGTGTGTGTGTGTGTGCGCGCGCGCGCGCGCGCGCGTTGCATATAAGGGAATGTTAAAGGTGTGGGGTGTGCGCGTGTGTGTGTTGTGTGTGTGTGTGTTATGATACGTGTGTGTGTGTGTGTGTGTGTGTGTGTGTGTGTGTGTGTGTGTGTGCGTAGTATGGGACGATCGCAAGGTGTGTTCCCCATTGAAACTATATGTATATATATATATATATATATATATATGTGTGCGCGCGCGTGTGTGTGTGTGTGTGTGATGTCAAGGTGTGTTCCCATGTACGCACTATATATACATACATATATATATATATATATACATACGTATATATATATATATATATATATATATATATAGTGATTTCTTTATTGAAATTCACCTCCACCCTCTTACTTACTGATGGCGGAAGAAGAAACTTCCAGGTACTAGTTAACGAAAGAATTTTTTTTTCGGACGTTTACAATATTCAAGAATGCCTCAGGTGTAATTTACCCTCAGTCTATGCACTTACAAATGATTTATTGCGTTCCACGTGACAGAACACATGAAATGATACATATAAACAAAAAATAAACACTGGCACAAGTTAGGTGCAATTTCATACACTATTTTCTATTAAAAAAAATTAATTAATTAATTAATCTAAAATAAAAAAAAAAAACGTCAATCTTCTGATCATAAAAAAAACCCGATTAAATTCACATCTTCCCTTCCTTGAGCTGGCCTTTTATCACGTGATCTCATGATAAAGAGACCGGATGTCTCGTTTATCTGACGTGGAGTCCGGTTGGAGGAGGCCAAGAGGAAGTGAGCTGTTGTGAAGCCGGAGAGGTGCAACAATTCTACAGCTATCTCTCTCTCGTTTGTTGACCTCCCTGCTGAGGGGTTGATTTGCTGGTTAGTCGGTTGTCTAACTTGGCCACTTGCTGGCATGGATTCTTGTTCCAATTGTCGTGAATGATAAGAACCCAGGGGGTCTGTGGAGGTGACGGAAACCGGTGTGTGGGTGAATGAATGGCTAGGATTCTGCTTTGACGGAGTCTTCACACTTGCCCTCTGAACTTTCAGGACAGTACGAGGTCTCAGTCAGCATACACATGTCAATGTGTCATCTTTAATTTTCACTCGGTTGATGAACGGATTTTAACAGGTGATATGGGACAACAAGAAACTGCCCATTAATTGAAGGGGGGGGGGGGGGGGGGGGAGTCTTCAACGTAGTCAGCTATGCAGGTAATGTCATCAACTTCTTGGAAACAATGTAGTCCAGATATATGAACTAGTCTGATACAAAGTGTTCAGACAATGAATAATGTTCATCATTATCTGAACAGATTTTTACGAAGTATTTGACAAGAAATGATTCTGTCTAAATGTACCACATAAGAACAAACAATGCATGATATCAAGACTTTGAAGCTAGATTTCAACCACTTTTCTTCGAGGTTGGTCAGTGAAGCCTGACGCAGGATCTCGGAAGAACTGAGAGATAAACATCCCCTCTCGCCAGCACACACCGGCATCAAGTTTTTTACTGAATAGGACTTTTCAAAGCCTTATGACCTAAGGTGTGCCTGTGGATTTGGGAGGGTTTGTTATCTCCTTTCAGAGAGCTAGAGAGAAACTACCGTGTTTCATGGAGTCTGTCTGATGGACGAAATTATCAGAGGAACAAGAAAGCTGATGAAATTATGAATGCAAGAAGGCTGAAGAACCTTATTTGATGGGTACTTTTCCTACATGTGGTGTGACACAACTCAGTTTTGGATCATCAAACGTGAAAATCTCTTAGATGTTGGAGGTCTTCAGCCTTTAATTAACTCTGATGTGTGAAGGTATGTCGCCCACAACGAGGGTCGCACGTGCGACAGCAAGTAACGCATGAGGGAGTGCCGTGAGCATTGGCGTTCTTTCGCTGTGGTTTGGTGGGGGGAGGGGGGGGGGTAACAAAAGAAATTTTCGTCCCATCCACGAGTCACTATCAGATAGGGGTGAGAAGAAAATGTTGTTGCAACATTATCTGCGATGCAAGATTGAGTGATGAGGAAGGAGAGGTGTGGAGGGGGGGGGGGGGGGGGGGGGGCAGGTGGCGTCCACTTGTGACGATCCCCAGTGCAGTCACGTCAACATGCCACAGGGGATGAGTCAGTCAAGTGGACCCCGTGCAGGTGGCCTTGACGTAACATTTGACAGCCTTTATCATCCATCGTCTGTAGGCATGATACCAAGACAGGGAGACGGACGTAGGGAAGGCAATGGGAGGGAAGAAGAGGGAGGAACGGGTGAAGACTAACGTCGGAAAATAACTGATAACCCATTCAGACGTCAGAGAGAGAGAGAGAGAGAGAGAGAGAGAGACAGAGAGAGACACAGACAGACAGACAGACAGAGACACAAGAGAGAGAGGGATGGTAGTGGCTGTCATCTCATCACAGAATGCGTGTGAGGAGGGTAGGAAGGGCATACGCATGTGTGTGTGTGTGTGTGTGTGTGTGTGTGTGTGTGTGGGAAGGAGAGAGAGAGAGTACAAATGTGTGTGTGGCATATGCATGTGTGTGCTCCATGTAGTTATGCATGCGTGTGTGCGCGCGCGCGTGTGTCTGTGTGTGCGTGCGTGGTGTGTGTGTGCGTGCGTGTGTGTGTGTGTGTGTGTGTGTGTGTGTGTGTGTGTGCACGCGCGCGCGCGCATGCGTGTATTTAAGTGGCACATACCCTTAAGTGCGTGAGTGTTTACCTACTACATCTGCGCATGATGTAACCTCTTCTCACGGTCCTATGATCCTGTAACAACAACATCATTCTTTTTGTCCAACAGAACCCTCTCGTAGAGACGACCCAGCCTCCCTCTGCAGAGATTCCGACGGCGGCGAGCCCAACGGCGGCAGTCCTCAAACGCAATGAGTTCACGGCTAGGAAGACAGCGGCCCACGCCATGATGGACGCCGCTCTCTTCATGGCCAACATCTCCCAACTGCGCATGATCATGACCGACGACAGCGCCACCACGCGGTTCTTCGTCCCCCTTCTCTGTCTGATTGTCTTCTCCATTCTCTGCCAGGTGAGATTCCCCCGGTACAGAGTGTGTGCCATGCAGAAATTTAGGGGTGGGGTTGGGTGGGGGGGGGGGGGGGAGCCTGCCCATCAGACCAGGCGGTAGACACAGAAGAGGGAGAGAAAGGGGGTGGGGGAGGGGATCCAAGGCTCGCGGAGCATGCACCTTCACCCCCCCCCCCCCCCCCAACTCCCTGAAATCTCCCTACCCTTCCATCTTTCTGTCTGTCTGTTTGTCTGTCCGTCTCTCTCTCTCTCTCTCTCTCTCTCTCTCTCTCTCTCTCTCTCTCTCTGAGTGTGTGTGTGTGTGCGTGCGCGCGCGCGCGCGTGTGTGTGTGTGTGTGTGTCTCTCTCTCTCTCTCTCTCTCTCTCTCTCTCTCTCTCT
>JADBJO010000850.1:229322-261822 GCA_016801955.1 Conus betulinus
TGAACTCTGCGCACTCAATTCGCATTACAATGACGAGTTTTAAGTTTATTACTAATTACGTTCACAATTTTTGTGCGTTTCAAATTTGGCGACTTTCCCGCTAATAGATGGAATATTGCCTACGGTCAAACCTGCTTAATGTTGGATGCGGATCCGGAGCAAAGGTCACATCCATCATCCGCTTGACCTTAGCAGAGATCGATGATCGCACGCCCTTCTTGTACAGTCAGAGTTTGAAGTTACAATACAAGACAACTAACAGCGCAGTTTGAGTAGATGGAAATGGCCTTGTTTCTGTGATAAGAATTCTTTTCAGTGAAAAAAAAAAAAGAAGAAATTTCGTCCTTGTATTTGCGTTTAATGAATGAATTCAAAGTTAGCTATCAACAGGGGTAGTGGAAATGTGCACGATTAACAGACTCCTTCTGTTCCTGCGCCATTGTTGGGGACAGGGATTTTGGGAGTGAAAAGTCCAGCAGACCACAGGGGGAGGGGGGAGGGGGGGTCATGTCGATTGTGCTCGCACATAGAGTGAACAAGACATAGGAGCAGTCTCAAAGTCAGGCACAGAATGTCTTAAGGCTGAACTGTGTAGAGAATTTGTTTAAATGAGGGCTGATGTTCTGAGAGATGTTACTGTGGCTTTGAATGTAATACAGAACATATAGTGTTTGGAGGCTAATTCGTAACTGCGGACTCGGACCTGGTGTCAGCAGTGCTATAGATCATAGGTACCTGACGCCAAAGAATCAGTTTACGACACCGACTGTATAAGTATCAAATATGGTTTCGGCCATACGAAACATTACCCCAAGCCTCCTAGACTACAAGGGTAAGAGCCAGATCATCAGTGTTCCAGGTCTCACTGTCGATGACCTTATCCATTGGCTTAAACAGATTCCACGCAACAACAAACAACAAATCATACTTCACACTGGAAGAAACACCTGCAAACATACACCAATCACGGGGAAAACACACGGATAGAACTGATCAGCTACATCAAACACGTTCTCCCTCAAGCCTGACTATTGGCTTCCTCCATCACCCCCACCATGGGACAGCACCCCCTCAAAAATACTGTCCACCTCTCCAACTGGACCCTCGCAAAAGTGTGTGCCAAAGAAAACATTGTGTATGCCGACCACACTCCCATTTTCATCACCAAAAGCGGAGCTCCACGAAAGGACATGTACACCGATCCCCTCCACCCGATCGCCAAACGCACAGACAGTTTGGCGTACAGCCTCAAATACACCGACCCAAAATACTGCAGACAACCACTGCTGACGACGCCCATTGTAACATATGAACACCAAAGAGACGCTGGTCTCACTCGGTGTCCGTTACCACAGCAGCCCTCACGACCTCTATCCTGCCCCCGGTTCAACAGCCACCTACAATGCTGGAACAACCGATGGTACTATTCCATCCTCCATCTCTGACAACCCGACATCCAGCTACCCATCCTGCATCTCTGGCGACCCGACATCCGCCGTCTTATTTTCCATCTCTGGCGACCCGACCTCCAACTTCCCATGTGCAGCCTCCGCCCTTCAAAGCAGCCTCATTCCCTGACAGTTCTCAGCCATCTTTCCAGCTTCTTCCCTACCCCGCAATGTGTGTGTTTTCCAGACGCAAGAACAAGACATATCCTCTGTGTGTGTGTGTGTGTGTGTGTGTGTGTGTGTGTGTGTGCGTGCGTGCGTGCGTGCGTGCATGCGTGCCGGTGTGTGTGTGTGTGTGTGTGTGTGTGTGCGTGCGTGCGTGAATACAAGCGTGCGTACGCGCGTACGTTCCTGAGAGCGCAGATTTATATACAAGTTCCACTACCCATACACCCACCACTCTATTCTCCCACCTCCCTTTCTCATTGTTATTATTACTTTTTTTTCACATTTTTTCTCCCAACAAGTACCTCAGATGGTCTACTCATGGGCACTGAGAACATGTGAACACACAATTATTTCTGCTTTTGTTGCACTCAGAACATCGATTATGTTAATTCTGCCATCGTGTGAAGATAGTTGTCCGTTTTAGGCTGACATTGCAAACTTTGCTGCGACATTGCTGTACTGATGCTGCTAATTTCAGAGTGACTTGTGTACACCAGGAACTGCCGTAGGCGGCCCGTGCAGGTGCTGTTGTTTTGTGGACTGAAAAGAAAGAAACTTTGGGCCAACCTCCTGACATTGGGACCAGGACTAGTTTCTCACCGCCACAGATTGTTCGTGAATTATATAAACAAAAAAAATCTTTTTTTTTTTTTTCTCTCCCTTTTGTTGTTTTTTGCTTGTTTCCTTTTTCTTAATCTACACACTCTTTAAATCTGCCCTAAAGTTGCTTATAATTATCATTTTCTTACTTCATGCCTTATGCATCAGCAACTTATGCATCAACAACTGAATAAACGAAATTCTTTATGAGACCGAGAATGTTAAAACGTAATTGTCAATGTCCTTGGCGGCAACTAACCCCCACTCTTTCTAAATTAAAACGTAATGTTTATAAGGTATTGGTTTCTGATTTTTTTTTTTCAATACAGTAAGCTTTTTTTTCACAAAAAAAGAATCATAGGGGAAATTGCTTATTAAAACATCAGTATCAAACTTTAACATTAGCCTATTAAACGTAAACATTTTTCCTTCACAAAGAATATGCACACATGACAATAAGTATCCTTTATATTTCATGGAAGCATATACATCAAGTCGCAGGTGCTTACTGTTTTTCAAAGACACAACACCTTTTGTGAAACATTTCACATTGGAAGGAAAGTGACGGAAGGAGGGGGAGGGGGAGGGGGGGGGGGGGGGGGGGGGGTAAAGGCAGGAAGGGGAGTGTGTTCTGTTCCACTTCTTTTTGTCCCGTTTGATTAAGTGACGAAGACTGTCCTCAATATAGTTTGCTATGCATATCGCATTACTTCAAAGGAATGTGATACTGGGTGGCAAAAAAAGAGTAGAGTAGAAAGAAACTCGTGGAGAGCGTGGCAGCAGAGAGTCCTCAGAAGAGAAGCCCCCTTCAAGCAAGTGTTTCGGCCCTTATCTCCTGACACTCTAGGGGGGTTGGGTCACACCAGGTTCATGACTCCGGGTGTCCCTCTGAGATATTCCATAAAGAAGAAAAAGCGTTACAGGCCGTTACAGCCGTTAGTAACGGTATAACGGTAAACTAAAACATCGGGCATTATTTGTGACCCATAATGAACATACTACAAATTTTCAGAAAGATCGGCCAAGTGCTTTATGAGATATTATATAAAGAAGAAAAAAAACCGTTACAGGCCGTTGGCTAATGGCTATAACGGTGAACTAAAACATCGGGCATCATCCGTGACCCATAATGAGCATATCTACAATTTTCAGAAAGATCGACCAAGTGCTTTCCGAGACATTCTATAAAGAAGAAAAACCGTTACAGGCCGTTACAGCCGTTAGTAACGGCTATAAATGTAAATTAAAACATCAGACATTCGTGACCCATAATGAACATACCTACAAATTTTCAGAAAGATCGGCCAGGTACTTTTTGAGATATTCTATAAAGAAGAAA
The DNA here is from genome assembly GCA_016801955.1 of Conus betulinus. Lineage (NCBI taxonomy): Eukaryota > Metazoa > Mollusca > Gastropoda > Neogastropoda > Conidae > Conus > Conus betulinus. The sequence continues at coordinate 232,878 of JADBJO010000850.1, forward strand.
AACCGTTACAAGCTGTTACAGCCGTTAGTAACGGCTATAACGGGGTAAACTAAAACATCGGACATCATCCGAGACCCATAATGAATATACCTGCTAATTTTTCACAAAGTTCGGCCAAGTACTTTCCGAGATATTCCATCAAGAAGAAAAAAAGTGTTACAGGCCGTAAGTAACGGCTGTAACAGTAAACTAAAACAATGGGCATCATCCTTGACCCATAATGAGCATACCTACAAATTTTCAGAAAGATCGGCCAGGTACTTTTTGTGATATTCTATAAAGAAGAAAAAACCGTTACAGGCTGTTACAGCCGTTAGTAACAGCTATAACGGGGTAAACTGAAACATCGGGCATAATCCGAGACCCATAATGAATATACCCGCTATTTTCACAAAGATCGGCCACGTACTTTCTGAGATATTCCATCAAGAAAGAAAAAAGTGTTACACGTTACAGCCGTAAGTAACGGCTGTAATGGTAAATTAAAACATCGGGCATCATCCTTGACCCATAATGAACATACCTACAAATTTTCAGAAAGATCGGCCCAGTAGTTTTGTCTGGGAGCGAGTGGAACACATTTTGACCATGGACACACACACACAGACAGCATTTCTTCGTTCCCATTCTAAAGTACTCCCTGTACTTTAAGAACTGGGAGTACAAAAAAACGGAGTCGATACTGCTTCTTTCGCAGTCATTCACCTTAATCATGTTATTTGAAGCACACACATTTATTCATCACTCTTATGAGTTGCACCACTGAAGGAGTTTCTGTCGAGTGCATACCCACATATGTGCGCCTACATTTGACTATTGCGTTTCAATTGGATTTTGTTTAGTGTGTGTGTGTGTGTGTGTGTGTGTGTGTGTGCGCCATATTAGTTCATTATTGTGTTCATATGTGTGTGTGTGCATGCGTGCGTGCGTGTGTGCGCACACGTGTGTGTGTATTATAAGCCTCTGGTGTATTCGTTACAACCCATGAATTCACCACAGTTACCAAGTAGATTAACAAATATTCATTGAACTGAATTAAACTGAATTCTCTTCACTGGCTATGTTCAGCACATGATCTCCTACAAAATTACACCTCTCTGTGATAAATTCATTGAACATCCCAGTTCCTGATATCAGACTGATCTGTTATATCCCGTCTCATGAACTCTATTCTTTCTCTGGTACTTGATTTTCCCAAAGTTTCTCTGTCCGTATTAACTCTTTTGGCACACACACTATTTGCTATTTGCACTGAAAGAGTCCATGGCATTTCATCAGGGACAAGCCAGCAACTTCTTCCCTGTGTGAAGATGTCTTTCCGCAGGTGGATGATGTACCAATACCCTTTTGCTACAAGGGCAAAGCATGATTATGTCCAGACAGGACAGCAATACTGAACTCCAGCAATGAACAAAGTACAGCTTACCAATAACCCCTTTAGTGTTGGAAGGGTTCCAACCACTTTTAGTTCTTCCTGACTTGTTCTCCACAGGGATTTTGTATTGGTGCATGCCGAGGTTTTATCATGTCTCCAACTGACATCCCAGGGCTCCATCTGATGTTCGGCTGCCACGATCCTGCCACTTAACTATGCTTTTAAAATGACAATTTCCTAACAATTTAGTTTTCAAATGAAAAAAAAAAAAGAAACATTTGAATTTGTTTTCAAGACAACCAAATATTGTGGGGAATAGTGAATTTTCAAATGCACACACACACACACACACACATGCCAAGCGTAAATCCAACAGGGTTCTACCAAAATGAATCTGCTGGCATCTCACACACCAGCACATTCCACAGAAGAAATACTTGTCCACAAATACTTGACAAGTCTTGTAAACTTTTATTTATACTGGACAAATCCTGCAAATCCACATCATGCAAGCTTACATTCACGTAAAAACTCGTACAAACATACTATAAGACACTTATGTACAAACAGCAATCATTTTCAAACAGCAAATACACGTGCCATCAAACCTCATTATCTGGCACAAAAAAGCTATAAATTTAAAACATAATCTGATAATAAACTACCCACCATTTCAAGTTGACCTCACAACAGTTCAGTATACATGTATGTGTCCCTTGTTTCATTTATTCATTTTTTTAATTCTGTATCAGCTGCAAGAAAGTACATGAAAATATGATCAGCATAAATACCAGTAAGTTTTGATATTCAAATAAAGGAAGAAAAAAGAGTAATGCTAATTTTTTTTTTTATTAGTGACCAAATACAGCCGACAACAAATATTCTAGAATTTTTGACGATAAATGTTCTACAATTTTTTTCTTTCAAGAAAATTATTTTAAGTATCAAAATATATATATGTCAGACAAAACGCATCTGCCTCAAATACAAAATCATCTCTTGAGCTACCCTCCCTCAGTCACTCACATTGTCTTCTGCTTATCTCTTTAACCCAAGCTAGGAACAATTCAGATAAAAAGATTACATAAAAGAAGTCAAAGAAAATATGGCGAGTCAGACCAGGACAGAAGCGGCCTGCCACTACCCTCAGTTGAAAATACCATGGAATTGAACAGGAAGACTTGAACTACTCGGCCAAGTTTCATTCATTTCATGGATGCATGTCCAAGAAGGTTCCTCCTATGTATAACCATTGCTACAGCTGTCTGTGTACCTCTCAGGCCTAACTGATGCAGCAATGAATACATCATGAATAGAACCATGCAGAGCTGACCAGTCCGCATACAGTCTCAGACCCCAAACTGGAACTCCATAGCATGATCCCCATCATCCTCATCCTCACTGACCATCATCCCAAGAGAAAAAACAATTCAAGCCTTACAATATGTAACCCACCATGCCCTGCATTTGTGGTGACCTCAGTCTCCATTTCCTCTGTGCTGAGTTTGCATCAGAGTCACCAACACTGATAAGTTCAAGGAAACTCTTGTTAGATGGATATGATGGTGACGCCCTCAGATGAGGATGCTCGGTCACTCTGGCTCTGCAATCCAACGACGACTTTTATCAGCATGGGGCTTAGTAGGTGGTGTCCAGCGTAGGCTGGATCAAAACAAGCACCACAGAACACTATCCCAATGACTGGGCTGCACTGCAGTGTCTCTCTCCTCTGGTGGGTGGTGTCCAGCGTAGGCTGGATCAAAACAAGCACCACAGAACACTGTCCCAATGATACTGGGCTGCACGGCAGCGTCTCCTCTGGTGGGTGGTGTCCACCACAGAACACGATTCCAATGACTGGGCTGCACTGCAGCGTCTCCTCTGGTGGGTGGCCTCATGCCCACATACTGACTGCTTCCTACGGATTGCCAGTGCTGAGGCTGCAACCAGACAAACATCCATATGTGGCTGTGTGTGCAAAGAGGGGGGAAGGGGGGGGGGGGGGGGGGGCAGAAAGAGCAGAGTGAAAGCAATTCCCCTGATGTGCAACAGAAGACCTAAATGTAAAACAGGATCCAAGTCAACTGATTCTGTGACAGACTTGCAAGGCCAACAGAAAAGGGAACAGCAAGACTTTGTAAGGGATGGCTCAATCAGTATGACTTGGCGATAAAGTAGTGACTGTCCCGTCGTCAAGTGTCTTTGTTAATTATCTCTTGTGTATGTTGGACTGGAACAGCAACTACTGAACACAGCAAAAAATGACATGGCATCAGTACAATATCTCCTCCTGGTGACTCACACCAACTGCCAGAGCTGGAAATGAAAGAATCCGGATGTAGTTATGTATGAGAAACTTGGACTGAGTGGCATGAGGGAAGATATAACAGCTAAAAACAAACAAGCAAAACACAAATGACCAATGTTAAGAAAAAAACGATATGCTCCACTTCTCATGGCCTCGCTGTACAGCCACATATCAAACTTTTAAAGGCAAAAAGTCTTTTAAGAATCGCATCAAATATATAAACTGCAGCTTAATAACCTTTTTTCATTATTTCAAAGTCAAACAAATTCTTTCTCTGGTAGTTTCCGCTGGATTTCCATCTCATATTGCTGAACAGTTCTCCCTGCCAAATTCAGTACCAGAAATTGTGTGAACCAGTTTGTAAGCAAAGGTAACAACAAAGAAACTGGGGGAGGTGGGGGCGCAATAACAGCAAACACGCTGAGCAAAAAACATGATACAAATAACATGCACATATCCACACACAGCTGGAACTACCGGGATCTCAGTGCTCATTCATCGGATCAAAATGTCCCCATTCTCATACACAATATTCAAAGAAAGAAACAGGCAGAAAGCATCTACACTAAAAAGACTCATGTCTGCTAGTGACTACCTAAATACTCCAGTCCCATCAAAACACTCGCATGCACATGAATGGAACAAGAACCTGCTAGGTTACCTGAGTTTCTCGTCATCAAAATGTTCAAATTTCTCAAAGAATGAATTGAAAGAAGACTGTATGGGTGAAAAAGGCTAAACACTAAAAGAAGGGAACTCTAAGTTTCCTAATCAGAACAGCATACCAACAACATATTCACACAGTTGAGCATGCATGCACACACACACACACACACACACACACACACACACACACACACACACACAAGGTACGGACTACCAGAATTCTAGTTCATAAAAAGTCGCACCATTACATACACTGCCCAAAGTGATTGTGCACAAATGACTCTGTCAAAGAGAGTGAGGAAAAACTATAGTTTCTCATAGGTTTCACTTTCAGTGTAGATAGCAGTAGTCAACCCCATGGGATGGGGGGGGGGGGGAGGTGGTGGTGGTCTACTGAGTCAACTACTAAATATGTACAGGAATTCATAACATGACAACTAACTAACCAACTTCCTTATTAAAAAAAAAAAAAAAAAACCAAACCAGGCCAGCTTGACAACATCCCCACCATTTAACTTTGTCCCCCCCCCCCCCCCCCCCCCCCCCGGATTTTTAAAAAAGTTGGGGTAAGAAAATTACTTCTAAATCTAACAACGCAAAAAAAAAAAAAAAACCCAAAACACACACACACACACACACAAACAAGCTGAATGGGCAGGCAGGCACAACAGATGGGACAGCGAGTTTCACTTGGCACAGTGTTTCACAGAATCACTGTCTAGTGGCCAGATGATACCCCCAAGAAAGAAAAATCTTTCTCCAAATAACTCAATTACAAGGACACAGCTGACATGTCATTACTACTTACAAGAGAAAAAGTATCAAGACTGTCTGGAACAAAGGCAAGCATCTGGGCCTTCAAGGCAGAAAACCAGTTTTTAAAAAAAAATTGAAAAAAAAGAATAAATTCAAAAGGAAGTCACAGAGAGTGACAGAAAAAGAGAAAACTACAAGCACAGAATTGCCAGAAAGGGGAGATAAAAATGTGTATACAAAGATCTCCCCAACAGTCCCACATGGACTGTTTCTTGGGTAAAAAAAGAAACAATGACGCCCAAAATCTTGGAGAGCATCGAAAACACACACACACACTTACACACACAAACACACATGCTCGCACACACGCATGCACCCATGCTTGTATACACACACACACACACACACACACACACACAGAAAGACGACATTTTCAGAACTGTGATCTCAAAATCAGCCACCATGGTAATGTGAGTTCAACATTTGTCAACATACATTGTTTTATTATTTTATTATCAGCTAACGATCCTTTTCTTATTTCCCTGAAAGAAAATCAACAATATTTTCTGACCTTTGAAAGGCAATACTCAAATTGCAGAAGGTTCTAAAAGAATAATCTGGAAGTCAAAGAGGAAACAGAAGCTGGTAAGATGATCCTGAATGTTGCTGTGCGAGGACAAAGGGAGAGGGAGGGAGAGAGAGGACGGGGACAGAATGACCAGTCAGGGACTCATACAAATGATAGGACCCTCATAGCTTAGGGCCTCAAACTAAAGAAAAGAAAGGATATGAAAAAAAAATTCATTCATACTAAAGATGATAAATCTGAAACTGGGACAAAAATGTTCATTTCTGCCAAAAGACAGGTGCTATGAAAATAACAATAAGCTACAAACAATAGATAATTTAAAAATAAACTAAAAACATAAAACAGTGTTTCCTGCATTCTTCATTCATATGTTAAAAAGCATTCTGACAAGCTGATGCACAAATTCCACTTGATCTTGTAAGTTCCTCTTAGACATGGTGAATTTCTTCATACCAGTTTCAGTTCTTCCAACCAGAAATCTCTCTTCCTTTCTTTCTGTCACACACACACACACACACACACACACACACACACACACACAAAGTGATACATATATGCATGCACATATCCTGATACCACTTGTCAAAAGACATAAAACATGCAGCTGTTCACATACAGTAAACATTTCAAATGCAAGACACTATTTTACATGGTATAAAAATTTGAATATTTCAATACAAAGAAATCACTGGAAAAAAAAAAAACACAGCCTTTATCTGGTGACTCCTGACACAACTATACAATTAACTATCAGAAACAAAAGCAACAGTCCGCCAAAGGGAAGAAAACAGTGCTCAAAATCTCAATTCCACTCTTCACATTTTCAACCACGTGGACTTTTTTTAAAAAAAAACAACTATGCAATGTCCATCTTTGGTGACTGGCACAGGCTCTGTCCAGCTGCCTAAGATGGACATTACGTAGTTGTACTGTTTTTTCTCTTGAAAAAGGCCACATGGCCGAAAATTTGAAGAGTGGAATTGTGATTTTTCATACAATCAACAATTCCAGTGCATGAGTTAACAAAATATTGTGATAGCAGCCAGTCTCACTGATGCTCACAAAAATTTCTACAATGGCTTCAGATGCCGAGTTTTCACATAGGTCTGTAAAACTTCCATTACCTGCATAGCGTATGTAAAATTGATGCAACCCTGCTGCTTATACCAATGAGGGGAGAAAAGAAGGCCCATTTCTACGTTAATCTCATGGGACAAGGAATCAATAAATCTACTGCTACCTGGAGTAAGACCTAGTCTCCCAACAAAAGAAAATGCATAACTCACTCGCAGCTTTCGACAGCCATCCAGCCATCTTCCTCAGTGATGCTGTTGCTGACTGAGTGAACTCGAATCAATAAATCGTTCCATAATTTTTTCTCATTGGAGGCGATCAACGGCGGCATCACTCACTACTTTTATCATACATGAGGCACTGAACAACTACATGGGTTCTGTAGTAAGTTTAAGATTGACAGTTTTGCAATTCTGTGTGTGTGTGTGCATGCATTAATAAGTGCATACCTGTGTGCGAGTGCTTTAGGTAACAATGGGTAAAAATCAGTGTCTACTCAAACAAGGTTAAGCTAAAACTATTTACAGCTGAAGTTCATTTATAATTACACACACTGTGCGGGTAGCCCAGATACTATCTTGCTTTCATTTACATGCATATCAGGCAAATTCCACATGGAGCTGACAGCTAACACAATGAAGTTCATAACCATCTCCACACGCTCTGTTCCTCATTTGACATACTCTTACTGGGCAAAAATCAATATGCACATCATTTCTGCTTGTTCTCCTCCTACATATGTCAGTTTTGCAACTCTTTATCACAAACTGTCCCATGCTCTCCATTCAATCCTCATTCAGGAGCAGTTGAAATGCTCAAAGTGCTGCATAGGCATATGTGTGTGTGAGTGTGTGTGTGTGCCTGCGCACCTGTGAGTGTGTGCAAGTGCACATGAATATGCATACTAGCATGTGTACATAGATCTGCAATGACAAATCACTTTCATGCATTTTTGGATAAGCTGATGAGATAGTACAACACCTGTTTGCATTTCTTACTCGACATCTTTGACTTTTTTGTTCATGTAAAATTATTACAACCGACCTTTATGGCACTGACAGAATACTTAATTTTAAAAAGGCAAAACTCCACCCCAAGAAAATCAGTAAATTCAGATTTCTGTCTCTCTGCCAACAGACTGGCTTTAGATAAAAGCTGTAAAGGTCTAAATGCTGAAAAAAAAGAAAAAAATTTTTTTAAAAAAAACTGGACATGCACACAATGCAGTCAAACAGATATACACATATATATATATGCAAAGAAACCTCTGAACCATAACATTCACAAATCCTGGAAAATTCCATCTAAAATGAAAGGGAGATTAACTGTGGGGTAAATCTAGTATCAATACAACCAAAAAAAAAAAAAAAAAGTTGAAAATAAAATTCTTAAGAAAACCATTTAAATCATACTTAGGGTATTTATCAGGGATGGTGGTTTTACCAGAACAGGCATGCCTACCTAAAAATCTTTCCATCAGGTATAACTGGAATAAAAATCAGAAACAATTTTTCACAATTTTCTGGAACACACAATATTTTAACAAATGTGATGCTGTGCAGTGGTACATGTATGTTTGTTCACACTCACTTTGTCAAAGCCACCATGACTGATGGAGAATGTGCACTTGCTACTGTGCACAAACCAAGGCTTTCCCCTATTTGTACTTCTTGTTAACATGGCTACCATTCATGGTGACATTTCCTGGGATCTTGCAGCACTGATTTTGTCTGTTTATTTCTTTGTTGTTCTTGCTGTTCTTCTGCCTTTATCAGTCTTACACCTGTGTATCTGCTTGCTATAGCAACCTAGTGCTTGGCTTTGTTCAGTCTTTCCTCTCCTCTAATGGACCTATACATATAAGCACTGTGTTACAACTTCCTATACGCTCATTCATTACATTGCCTTGGCACAAACTCATGCTATCTTGCTGGTTTCTTTTTACTTTAGTTGTTTTGGGGCATGTTGTTGAAGAAGCAGATACAGACATGGAAATTAGCAAGAGTTGTCACTCTTTGATTACAGCGCTCCGTGCTATGGTCACAATCCCGCAGGCACAAATACCACCCAAGAACTTTATAGGCTTTTTTTTTTCCAGACTTTTTTTTTAGATTGTTGTATTTTCACCAAATATATGTAAAAAAAAAAAAAACACACACACGCACACAAACAATGAAATCATTCAGGGTAAACAGTCTGGACCCTCTGTGAATGACTCATCCTTACAACTTTCTCCTCCCTTTTCCACTCTCTTCCCAGACTCCATGACAAAGCTGTACTTCACACTTGCTTTCAGAGAAACATCCAGGCGTCAGCCAGGCCTGACCTGCGTAGTCACCATCAGTGGTGGTCGGGAGAAGTAAGCCACAGCCTCAAAGACACATGTATCAAGTGCATGAAACTCCACTGCTGTGTTTCCCCATCTTCCCGTATCAGTCCCTAAGATGTGCAACTCTAGCTAGGAACCAGCCCCAAGCAAAACTCCTGCGAAGATCATGCCCAAACAGGATTCGAACCCAAGATCTCCCAACCCTCAGCCCACAGCAGCACAGCAACCCCACCATGTGCAATGATCAGTTTTAGCAAAACAACACTGCCCCCCAGTGGGGAAAAAAAAAAAAAAAAAAAAAAAAAAAAAAAAAAAGCAAGCTAGTCTCAGTTTCGTCAGATTCAAGCTGAACTGGTGTTTGATCTGCAAACCCTGGGCATACGCCAGGTGTCCTGAAGAACAAAGTGGTTCCACTGTTGGTAACAATACCACTCAGCTGTGAAGCTGTAAGGAATTTGACTCCGTTGTCTTCACATGTCCCACTGATGTGTCTGGAAAAATGTATGTCCATAAATGTCCAGCTAGAACAGCATGGGCAAAGAGGAGATCTAACAGAAAAAAAAAAAAAAAGAGTTATATACGGACTGACTTGATGAACATCTTCACTGGTATATGCATAAACCCCGCAGCGTGTGTGTGTGTGTGTGTGTGTGTGTGTGTGTGTGTGTGTGTGTGTGTGTGTGTGTGTGTGTGTGTGTGTGTGTGTGTGTGTGTGTGTGTGTGTGTGTGTGTGCATGTGAGAATGGACCTACTCTCCTTTTGTCGCTTGTACTTACTTATACACACATACACTATTGCACCATCTCCTTCCCATCCAATTTACACGTATCACACAAGCACCCATACTCTTTTGCATGAACACAAACTTTACACACACATACACACACAAAAAGAACAACGGGTACTTCCAACAATTAGCAAGTGGTAAAACTCACGTTTTAACGATTCTAAACAGCTACCCAGAAGCAATACCGAAAAAGCAAAGGGAAGAACGACAGATGAAGGTTTTTAAAATCTTATCAATCATTATAGGAAAACTTAAAAAGTGCTATCCATGCAGATAACAGGATGGAAAAAAAAAAAACCCAACAAATTCAAGCCATATACATATATCCAGATCATATCAATCAAACAATGCGAATTCTCCGTTTGTCCTAATGTCACATAGTTTATACACATCACTCTTGCGTAAATTCAAGCTTTCCAGATATCAAATTTTTAAAATTTCAAGAGCAAGAGAGGTGAACCCATGTATCAAAAATGCATCAACGATTAAAGCAGACCTTACTCTGAAAGCATTTCGCCCATCTCAGTCCAAAATGACAAATTATTTCCCTTGAATTCTTTCCTCTTGTCATGTACCAGTCTCGGACTGTGGGCTAATGACAAAGTGAGATATTTTCTAAGATGTAAACTAGAATCTTTGCAATTCCCCCACCTCACCCCCACCCTTGTCCAATACTGTCACAGAAATTTTTTTTTTTAAGTACAATTTGTGTATGATTCTATCCTCAAAAGTGTTGGTTGGTTGGTTGGTTTTTATAGCCTCAAAGGGTTTGTTTGTTTGTTTATAAAGATTTCTTATACTTTAAGAAAATTGATGGCCTTGAGGGAAAAGTTCCAAACTTCTGAGAGTTTCAAGCAGATCTGAGCACTGAAGTGACCTCAGAGCTGCCTTCTCTTAGTCCAAACATAAAAGATCACTTATGTGAAAGGTGTGACCCGCATCGGTCATGGTTTCAAATTTCCAATCGTTTGTTGCTGAGCTAACACAAAGAAACAAATCAAAAAAGAAAATAAACACAGACCAGGAAAGAAGCACCACACGCCAAGCCCTGACATGGAACCCTCAGGGGAAAAGGAAGACAGGCCAACCTCACAGCAGCTGGAGGCCAGACACTGAGACAGAGATGAAGAGGCAGGGGACCAACTGGACAGGCATTCTGCGAGTGTTGTTGATGGCCTATGCTCACCCTTGAGCTATGGGCCTAAATAAGTAGTTAGTGGGAAAAAAGGGATAGCTTAACCATAGTAATGTTAACCTTTGATTTGGTCATCTGTCTGTCTAACATCGCCAAAGACTTGTACTGCATTATATTTTGTCTAAAGTTACCGAGGGCTTGTCCTGCGAGGGCTTGTCCTGCAAAATACATCAGGTTTCACCTATGACAATTGTAAGTCCAAGAAAAACAAAATAGCAGATTTAATCTCTTTTTTTTTTTCCTAAAACTTTTTCGAACATGTTATGTGTATGTGATGGCCGTCTGAAAAAGAATCGTCCCCCTTTTCATGCTATCCATTGACAGACGCTACATCATTTCACACTTAGTTTTAATGCCACTAAATAACCAACCTGTGTTATTTTAGGACAGAGGTGGTTTTTAATGCAAAAAACTTCAAAAGGGAATGTCAGACACTTTCCTCTTGGACAGTCAAATTTTTAGGATATCTTTTTTTCTTTTCTTTTTTTTTTTTTAACATTACAACAGCACTTTGGTATGAGCTAAAGGGTATTTAAAAGCACACTGAGAATATAGTTCATGTTTTACCCTTTCAATTGATACATAACAACAGGCTTTTATATTTATATCAGAAGGTGAAAAATGAAATTTATAACAAAAAAATGTCCATCAGCAAGGGAAAGAATTCATTACATGACATCCATCAAAGAAAAATCGAGGAGAAGGAGGGGAAAGAGCGTGGGGATGGTGGAGACGATTTAACCCTATTGAAAATACATTAATTAACATAAGATAAAAGGTTACTAGACTATTAAGGTCAAATCAAAATGATAAATTATCAGAAGAGCTTCAACAATTCAAACCGCCCCGAAACGGCAAAATCAGTACCACATTTTGGTTGGAAATAACTTTGGAAGTTTTGGTTTTTTCATACAATATTTAACAGAGAACATCAACGCTGGAGTCTTTCTTCTCTTTTTTTCTTCAGATTTTCTTTGAAACTTATAGTAAAAGCCATGTTAAAATAGTTTGTTGCTGTCTTTTTTCTTCCTTTTGCTTTTAAATGTGTGATAAGTGGACACATTATCTACTTGACCAAAGTCACGCGCGAGGCCATTATTAATTTGTTTTGAGAGCTTTAGTCGATGCATAGATTTGCATATTAAAAATAAAAAATGTGACACAGCTTGTGAAAATAAACAAAAATTAAAAAAACTTCCTTCACCTTGTGACCTCGATTAAGGTCAAAGTATGTTCCACTACACACACACACACACACCCAAGCACACACACACACACACACACACACACACACACACACATTATATATATATAGATACATGTATGAGCTCACACACATCTCCATTCTTTTTCCAGTTCTGAAGTTCTAAAACATACAGAGAGAATTTACGTTTTCCTGGTGCATCGGAGGTGTACGCGCGTGTGTATACATACAAGTGTGCGTGCATGTGATTTTGTGAATGCCTATGTGATAGTTTTGTTCATTTCTTTTTGTTTCTTTTTCCAATAAATTAGATGACATAACTTGTATGGTGGCCAATTCCACAGTAGTAAATTCATGGTTTGAAAAACATATCAAGAACAAGAGAGACAGAGAGAGACAGAGTGCAAGAGCAAGAGCAAGAAACAGAAAGGGAGCAAGAAAGGAGCACGGAAAGAAAACTGTAACACGAAGATTTAGGCAAGGTGTGTCATCTCAGCCCATATCCAAGGATTTGTTCTCTCTTGGCCCGACCCTGCAACACACAACCACACAACTTTCACACTTAACCTGCATCATGCTGCTAACTCAGTCTGTGTCACTCCAGCCAATTCCCTTAGAAAGAAAAAAAGTACAATGAAACTCCAATTACCATGATGCATGAGAGACGAAGGCTGTTTAGCCTTCCAACAACATTCCATGCTGCCGTTGATGTTTACTTTTTCATGTTACAACGCACAAAAAGTCACTTGAATCTACCGTGTGAAATTCCACAGCAGATCAGCGTTCGCTGCACAAGCCCCTTAGATCCATTTCAATTCATGTAGGTTACAGCCTAGCCGACCACAAAGGGCCATTATCGGGTTGAAGCCACAAAATCATCTATAGATTTCTCCCTAACCAGTGTAAAACTGTCTGGTGAAAGCCAAGCTGAAAATAAACTGCCCAAGCCAAATGATGTGCCAGACTTACAGAGGTATAATGGCAATGTTAGACAGCTGAAACATAAATGACACCATTCAGATGCTCCATGGTGACCTTTTCAATTCTGGGGGTCAGGCCATTGCCTGGGGCAACAGCTCATGGCAGCCTAGATATTCTGTGTCCCCCTTCTTCCCTTTTTTCAATACCAGGTTGAGTTTCTGGCACTGAAATTGTCAGGAAAACAGCAGAAGGATGGATTTCTGCTTGTTTTCATTTGTCCAAACAGAGATTGCCACACTTCAAATACATGTCTTCAGTTGTTTCCTCAGAACTCGGCTCCTCTTCCCTTTCTTGGGGGAAAAAAAATGACACCTCAAGGAAAACATATTTCAAAATAATTACATGTGAAAAAAGAGATCTCCTGAAAAGCCATATCCAGGAAGGTCCTACCACAAGATCAGCCCAAGCAGTCTACAGAAAGCAACTTCACTTCTGCAAAGTCACCTGAGTAGTGTTTAGTGCTGCTGTCCTAGGGTTGAGTTCATGCATAGGTCTGACATCTGCCAAGATTCATGCAAAAGACTTTCTTGCCAAATCATTTCTCATGTATTTCATTTACACATTTACTTATCTATGAGCAAAACGTGTGTTACGGCCTCATGACACAGTGAAGGCAGTCTGCCTACAAGGGCTAGTCTGCATGCAGTGACGCCTCCTTGGTAAATCTGAAACTGAAGTTACCTGTCCTGTGTTACAGGCACAGGACCTGGCTGACCCTCCTGCCCATGATAACTGCACAGTCATGGAGCCAGACCGCGTGAACGTTCCCATCCAGTAGGCAGCACAGATAGGGCGCCAGACTTGTGATCCAAAAGGTTGCGGGTTCAAATCTCGGTACAGGGGGATTCTTCCTCGGAGTTAACACTGGTTCTGATTCCATTTCCCATACAGTCCTTCGAATGAGACTATAAACCGCAGTTCCGAGTGAACAACATCTTGCACACATGTAAAACCCCATCACCAACTTTTGGAAGAGAAGGCCAATTTGGCTGTTGGTATGGATGACACGTTACACATAACATACACCTTCACCAAAGATGGAGTATGGCTGCCTTAATGGCGGGATAAAAACAATCATACACACACAAAACTCCACTGCCTGCCTCTACAGGGAGTGTCTGCAGGAGTATCAGCCAGGGTACGCAAAAAGAAAGACAGAAAAAAAAAGGCAACATAGATGCCATCCTTATACAGTCTGAGAAAGAACTGGGAAAGTTGGGCTTTAGCCGACAGCATTTTTTTTCCTCGTGACTGTTCAAACTGTTCAACACCATAAGATTCAAAAAGAAAATTTCTTTTCCATTACTGGTAATTGCAGCAATCGTCAACACCATTTTCATTATTTTTATTTAATCCTTCAACTACTTATCAGCACCTATCTGCATGTTCACCATTTTTTGTCTACTGTAAGGCCAACTATTGAGGATAACTACAACTCGTTTCCACACAGGTTTTACAGAAGTAAAGCACTTAATTGCAGCATTTTATAGGTCTGCTCTCAAGATTCACAATAATTTGTCAGCTTCAAAGGATATACCAAGTGTTTGACAAATGGTCAAAATGAACACGCTAGTAGTTTCCAATCAAGCCATATTGATCCATCAATGTGTGGGCATTTTCACCTGTAATCAAGGATCAAGGAAGCGATCAGCCAAATGTTGGCACTGCTTCAATTCTCTTGAAAACAACATCAGTTGCATGGTTCAAAAATGAGTTGGCTGTTCCATGTGCCTCTTATCCGTCCATCCAGTGTAGTTTTTCAACTCTATCTTGATGTGAATATTAACCACACATATCGACACAATAAACTTTGGGACCGAGTTGACAAGAGATTTCAGCGCAGAACAAGATGTTTTTTTGTTGCAGTCATCAGTTCCCCACTCTGTAGAATGGGGTACGCTGTATGTGTAATGCACATATCACATCACTGTTTGTGTCTTTTCCCCTTCTTTCACCAGCACAAATTCTGGACAACCCCAGACAAAAACTAAGAGCTACAGATCTAACTTTAGTCTCTAGCAACTCTCTGTTGCTAGAATTACCTTGGCATACATTTAACTATGATCATGTGCCTATGTCTTAGTTAAATTTTATCAGTTTTGTTCACATCAGAAGAATGCAGGCAGCCCCACAAGTATCACATCTTTCTGGCACTGAGATTGAACAGGTAACAGAAAGCGGTTTTCAATTTATCATTTACAGAGGAAACTGTTTTTCACAAATTATACCCAAGACAATTGTTACATGATGTGCAAACCTTTTCCAATAAAATATTGCCAAACTTGAAAGTAGACCTTTAAAGGCATCTGCTCCAGCTTTTGCCAGCACCATGTGTAATGTTTTTCCTAACAAGCCAAAAATTTATACAGCCCCCCCCCCCCCCCCCCCAATCAAATGTTTCACCTAGTATTAATTAAGACCATAAAAAACACATAAATGACAGTCACAGTTCAAGAGCAGTCCATTTTAAACGTCTACAGATTACCTTTTTTTTTTAAGTGGTCCAGTTTCTGCTAAACTATGACTCTGGTATCAGTGATCAATCAAAAGTGTTTAACTTAAAGTAAATTCAAATTTTAACAAGGCACTAACTTAGGTGACCCGAATGTGGCGAGTGAGTCAGCAATGTTGTTTGGATCAATGTTCAGATCTTCACAGTGAAACTGAATGACGACAGCACTCGCTCATAAGCATCAACAAACACATGCATATCAAATTATTACCCCACAACTCCAGTTCTTTTTTACACAAACTTTGGTGCGATTTGGGCTTGAACAGCTAGTTCTGCCTATTTTTTTTTTTTTTAAACAATTCCATACTTTCAAGTGCTTGGCTCTTAAGGATGAATCTGAGACTTTAGTATATCAGATGTCATAAAACATGTAAATCAAAAGGATAAATCAAAAGGAATTCCTCGGCCCTTCACTTACTTGCTGTCCATTTTCCTTCTCATATACTGTCTTCACCATTCTTACCTGGTCCAAACTCATCTCCACCCTCTTCCATCCAACGCTGTCGTGTCGCTAACAAATTGTCACCATCGTTGTCCACAGTGCGGGTTGGAAAAGTCACTCCGTCACCCAGACTGAAACAAAACGGGTTGATACAATGAAGAGAAACTTTGTACAACCAAGCACCCCAGACACTAGAAATCTAAAAAATGTGCCACTGCCCTTTATAATTCAAAAGACAGCAAGTATGCCATGCTGTGAAGCTGCCTTTTCTCTCCAGTTTTCCGCAGAATATTTTCCCCATGTCAAATATACCAAGTGTCTGGAATCGTCCTTGTTTCCTTTCAGAATTCTCTTCTTGTTTCTCTCCTTGATGTGACTGTCCTTAAACTTGATCCTACAGCTTGGGCCAGTTTGCAATGCCACACGTTGTTTCCATGTAGTAGTTTTAATGTTTCAGTCCTCTTGAAATGGGTGTGGCTGCACAGTAATTATAACTATTAAAATGAGAAAAAAAGTACACATTTCTTCTGTTACTACCACTATTGCACAGCGACTGCCCTTGCTACTACTAGTAATACTCAAATTTTAGTGACCACTGCAAGTAACACTCAAATTTTAGCAACCACTGCAAGTACTACTACTGGTCCTTCTATTACTAGTGCTACTCTGGTGTCTACTACTCATAGAACTACTATTACTAGTGATATTCTGGCTTCTGTGTCTCATACCAAAACTGTTCCTCTTGATATTGTTGTCATAGTTATTACCATCATTATCACCCTGTTGGAACACTCTCAGAATGACAGACTATTAGCAGACCAAAGCCAGATGGAACAAATCCAGGTACAAAATCTGGGTTAAAGTTCGTACAGGCAGCAATGCAATAGAGGGAAACAGTGCCTCATGTGGCTGAACCAGGCGATCAATCAGGTGAAACTGAAATCACATAAAACAACTTTGGGGCTGGGCCAGAATAACTCCAACATACCACATTTGCAGACACTGAATACCCACATCAATACAGAGGCATCCACACACACACACACACACACACACACACACACACACACACACACACACACACACACACGCGCGCGCGCGCGCGCACACACACACACACACACACACACACACACACACACACACACACACACACACACACACACACACACACACACACACACACACACACACACACACACACACACATACCTTTTCCTCCAAAACATAATATGTCTGAGACAGAAATGCCAACCCCATTGTTTCAGAGAACAACATCAATGGAGACTTGTCTGTATATGTTACTGATCTGTCCCTACAATTCTTCACCACATCATCAAAAACCTAAAGCAAATTAAAAAAGGCAACACACAGCATCAACTCCACCATGACTGATATTTCAAATTCTAGCTCACAGGCAGTGAATTTCATGAATGTTGCACCAACTTCTGATGACTGAACCCACACATGTTAGAGAACTACCAGCAAAGAGTTCTGTTCATAAATCTTCTTAGTCTTGGTGGAAGAAGTTTCTGTGTCAACAAGTTTCTTTTTGGGCTGCCAGCCTTAGCAAGCCGCCGCACTCAAGAAGCAAAAGTTAAGGAAGAAAAAAAAACATTGGCCTCCTTCAAGGCATATCGCCTTCTCCCTGGTTACTTATCCCAACAACACAGATGACTGACATAGAGCCGTTCAGTGGCATCATCCCTGATATTTGCTTCATGTCCACATTATGTACTGGAGGGGTTTTTTTCAATTGGAAAAATGAACTCGAGTGACCATAACTAAGTACATCATTCAATGAAGAGGAAAATGATACAGCAAAACTGCACAGGTTGTCATCTCTGCTGAGATGGCATTCCAGTACTTTCAGCTTCTCCTGATCACATTCTTAAAATGTTCCACTTCATACTGAAAAACGTCTTTCAAATTACTGACTCATGCCTTAGTTGTAGACTGCTGAAGGAATTACTTCTTTAATCAACAACTTGTCATTCTCTTTCAAAAAAAAAAAAAAAAAAAAAAAAAGGGGGAGAGAGAGCGAGAGAGAGAGAGAGATTTCCAAGTGAACTTTTGTCACCAGCAGTTGTCATTAGGAAAACTGTTCTCACAATCCGTCAACTGACACAGCACACAGCTAGTTTTGGCACAGCCCATTAGTACATCTATCTATGATATACATATGATTTCTTCAGCATGTGTCTTAAGATGTAAACTCAGGAGACATTAACAAAACATTGTTTTTTTAAAACTAAAAAGGCATACAAAAGAACAAAAGAGTTCTTAAAAATGTAAAGAGAAGCAAATCTAAAAAATATCTTCTTTTGTTAAACAAAAATTTCCTATGCTAAAAGAAGGAAAAGAGCAAAATCCACAAAAAATTCCTATGCTAAAAGAGGGAAAGAGCAAAATCCACAAAATCCTTTTTTTCTAATGTTTAGTTTACTTGATACACAGCTTCAAAAAAAAAAAAATCAAACCACAGGGCAAAAACCAAGGGACAGCAAGAAAGGCATAAGCAGGAGAGAAGAAGACGGAGAGACAAAGCAGGCTGAATGGTGACCAGTTCACAAACCAGCTATTATGGGAAACAAATACTGGGGACAGCGTAGCAGCATGAGACAGACAATGAGACAAAATGTTTGGAATAAAACCAAACTGGTTCAATCAGAAATTCTTTTACAAAAAAAACTGTAATGAAATCAAATGAATTGTGTGTACAACCAGCCAAAGCTTACAGAATGTACTTTAACAAAATCGTTACATACAAATATTTGACTGCATTCAAATATTAACTGAGAATGATCATGAAAATGGAAAGAACACACATAAAGGATGGATGATGAAAACGCAACAAGCAAAGATTAAGACAAGGATAATGGATGAATGAAGGAAAAACAAAACAAGCCAAGATTAAGCTGAGGATAACAACAACTGCAATAAAAAACAAACAAGCAAAGAACCAACTCTGAATAAAAGAGAGACATAAGGCAATATACACATCTTTAACACACTATTCAAAGTACTTAATCTGATTATGTGCTTATCAGGGGCTCTATCAATCTTTGTATGAGCCATCTAAATCATGTCCTGGTATTTGTGAATGTACCTCAGTCTTTGAATATACATTTTTGTGTTATGTATGTGTGTGTGTTTGCGTCAGTGTGTATGTATACATTTTTGTGTTTAAGTATGTGTGTGTGTGTGTGTGTGTGTGTGTGTGTGTGTGTGTGTGTGTGTGCGTGTGCGTATGTGTGTGTGTCTGAATATCTTGATGAGGGACAGAGACACAGGTACCACTAACTCAATGAAAATGGTTTGAACTGGATAAATCTTAATTTCGATCCAAATCAAAATCTTCTGCATTCCTGAAACTGTTCCTGATACATCTACCCACAAGAACGCGGAGTTAAAAAAAAAAAAAAAAGGGGGAAAACCAGTTTTCAAATGAGTCAACAGATCTCTCAAAGTAACACAGATCTATCCAGCACCAACAAGGAGAATTTCCTCTGACAGATCAGATCAGATTCCCATGCATGCTGTACCTTGATTTCCACAATGAAGTAGCCTTCTTTCCTTTTCTTTTATAACTTCTCTTCTTAATGATTTTAAAAAACTGAAACTAACCTAAAACACAACTTGTTGCAGCAAAGAACTCTGAACACAAACTAAGGTGATCTCCTACCCAGCCCTCTCCTTGTCAAAAAAAAACCAACAAACAAAAACATATATTATTAAGGGTAAAATACAAGATTTCAGCACGTAAAGGAGAAAAAAAAAGAAGAAAATTTTCAGCTTAAGAAACATCGCCAGAAGATACAGGTGACTGCCACTGATTTCTGCGACTTTGCAAATTCAGTCTGAAGTATATGGAACATTTCTGAGCAGACTTGTAAGCTATGCCAAGTAAGTACAGTGCAAGTGCATCCGACAATGCATGCATTCTTCTTCAATCTTTCAACTGTTGCTCAGGTTTTATCATATGATCCTACAGATATCCACATATGACAAACGCATTTCTAAAACAACTGTTAAATATCTCAAAACTGTCTGTTAATATGACAAACGCATTTCTAAACAACTGTTAAATATCTCAAAACTGTCTGTTAATGATTTTGTATAAAGTTGCAGGTCAAAATTGCTGAAGGTTCAAACCAAAACACTCAGCTTGCAAACTCTTGTTAGGTTACTTTTCATTTACAAGTCTGTAACGAATTATATGGTCATCCTAAGGCATTACTCTTTATTTCACCATTACAAATTCTGATTCAGTGTCAATTGAATCTTTATCCTTGTTGCATTCAGGAGTGTTTTAACAAAATCATTTTTTTTCTCTACGGCTGCTACAACTCCAATTTTGAGCAGCATGCTGACTTAGAATAATTAACTTTACAACACACCTGCAAAAATTATTTGACGGTAGAAAGAGGTGCAAAGAATATAAGAATATAAAGAATATAAGGCACTGCAAAATGGAAAGCATTATGAACCACAGAAACATGAGAGAGAAACAAAGCCAGGAGCTCAAACAATATTGTCAAGAGCAAGAGAGAGAGAGAGAGAGAGAGTGAGAGAGAGAGAGAGTGGACGTCAAGCAGAGAAAAAGTTTCTAGTTGTCTACAACAAGCAAAGAAGATTGGCACCCTCTCCCTACCATTTGAGAAAGAAAACCAAAAAAAAAAAAAAGGGGGGGGGGGGGGGGGGGGGGGGGGGGGGGGGGGGGGGGGGGGAGTAATGATGAAGAAGGGGAGGTGAAGAAAGTGCAGAAGTCTGACCTGGGAGTGGTACCCATGGTATCATAGTTGACGACGGGCTGCAAGCGTGAGGGGAACGCTACTCCATCTCCTACACTGTTCGCAGCCGTACAAGAACAAAAAGTGAAAAAATGTACTCACAGGATTCGACCACTGATGTCCATGTTCGTACGAGTATATTACATGAATATATGTGTGTGTGTGTGTGTGTCTGTCTGTCTGTGTATGTGCATGAGTGTGTGCGTTTTGATGCATGTGTGCTAGTGTTAGATCTGAGACCCATCATTTTCAGCTTCAGCATTATTTACGAGATTCTGGTGCATTTAGAGAAAAAACAATGACATCTATAGGCAACTCTCAAGTTACCAATATGAAAAAAAATGCGTGAATTCTTCATAAAGTTTTGCGGTTCTGACCAATCGCTTTATCAGCCAATTCATATGGAATGGAACACTGAGATTGTCTCCGACACATCTGATGGCCTTTCTGAATCAAGCAAGCACACTGTGCATCAAACATTCTGGTAAGCCAACCACACAAAGGGCAGGCAATTCTCCACTCATTCTACATTCGAAGGGTTCTTCCTTTCTTGTTCTTTCTTTCTATAACATCAGTCTCGGCATCACAAGAGTTCTTCACCTCCCGTTTGCCATCAAGGCTGCTTCTGGTGAAGCACCAAAAATTTCTCATTGGCTTCTACACAATCAGTTATTGGCTACACACCAGCTCAGCAGATTAGTAAATCAGTCTGACAGAGCACCACATTTTTTGTTCAGTCACTTCTTCTCTTATCCACCAAATACACTGAATGTACTACTGATAAATCAGTACATCATCACTGTACAGGTTCTCAGGTCTGATATGTGTGTGTGTGCGTGTGGTGTGGGAGCATGTGTGTGTGAGATGAAGAAGAGGGGTGGAGGAAGTCTGGGAATGTGGATTAAGAGTGTGTATAACCTGCATGTCAGGTGTCAGTTCTGTTAAAGAATGGACGTCTCTGTGAATGTGTCAAAGTGGTGAGTTTGTGCAATAATGGGTTACTGGGTTAATATAACAGTAACAATAATGGCATTGTCAATGGCCTTCTGCAAATAAAATCACATTATCACAAAGCAACTTTGAACATAAAAGCTCAACAAAGTAAACAGCCTGCATGCATAGGAACACTGTCCATTTCATGCCGCAAACAAAACAGCACAGCGGACATTTCAGGAAACAAGTGCAATGTATTAGGAGGGCTTTTCACAATCATATGCATACAACATTTCTTCATGTTGCACATTAGTCAACAATGGTACTGAAAAATTATTTATGCAACATAATTTTGTTTACAAAAAAAAAAGTTAAATGAAATAATCAAACAAATATAACTTGAATAAGATAAACTGTTAATTAAAACTAAACATCAAACTTTGATATCAAATGAATGTACTGTGGACCTTCCAAACAAAAACCTTCATACTAAGGATTAAGACTGATTTCCTTCAGAGACACTTCTTCTCAAACAATTTCCCTTTGTTAACTAGAGTTATCTCCAAAATCAATACATCCATCCATTTAAGGCTCCTTTTCTTAGCATCTTTGGTGGTCTTTAAACGTGAAGTTCCTAAAAACACTATAAACAGCAACAAAAAAACAATAAATAATGTAAAGCATGCAAACAAACAAATTTTAAATTTCAACTTTTCAAAACTTATCAGACCTACCAACGTACTACTCCAGCAGCAACTAACAGTACCCCAAAGAGCACCAAGAAATACCTCCTAATCTGCGACAACCAGCATACCTGGTGGTTAGCGGAAGGAACCAAACTTGGGGTTCTCTCCAAAGACCTCCCTGAAGTTGGCGCCACTCCCCAAACTGAAACCATCCTTGTCTGGACCCGTTTGGGAAAACTGGAGCTCGAAATGATTCTGTGATAAAGGTCATTTAGACATCTCTTTCAATTTCTAACAACAAACTGACATGAAAGAACTGCAAGAAATAATAAGCAAACAGAAGAAGGAACAAAAGGAAGAATGACACACACATAAAGATAAGAGGAAGGAACAGAACAATGAACTTTTTAAAAAATATGTATCACAACAGAGTTTAAGACACAAATAACAGAACGTTGACAGAAATCAAGAGCATTTCATCATTCTCAAACAAGTGTGCATGTACGCTTTATTTTTCTGTGGACAATTATCAACCCAATCACTTCATTTGGAAAATCATAACAGCAAAATTTGTAACACCATACAGCAGGCTGCTATGTAGTTAGCAATACAGTTCATACATAACATTCATTTTGGAGAGCACAAAAGAGGGTCATCGCTACCATAAATGAACAGGTAAATGCACACATACTCACCAAGAGTGGACCTGTTGTGGAACACCACCAGATATAGATGATAGGAGAAGAGTGAGATCAGTGATATGCCAAACATGACCGACACAAAGAACAGGAACAAAATGTGAAAACGTTCCAATCCACGTCCAGATCCGCTCTGACAACACACAGAAAATTTTCATAATGATTACCATTTTGCACCAAAAAATATTCATCCAGATCTACACATTTCCTGACCTCAAGAAAACAAACAAAAGCAAAAGGTTTTTTACTGAAAAACAAAAACAGATCTTAAAAAAAAAAACAAATAGTCCAGCTGCTGAACATATCCATGCATATCTAAGAAACTACTACACATACTTGTAAATGCATACCACGTTCGCCATTCTCTGTACTCCACATTCACACAACGAGCTGACAGACTTGACACAGCAATGTACATATTATGCATGATAAATCAAAGAAACTTGCTTACACTTTTTTCATTCATTAAAATACAACGCAAATTCATTAACAAGTCGATAGTAATAAAAGAAGATTTGACGTAGTTTGATGTGATACTTGGGTGAGAATTGTATGTACACATTTTTACATCCAACATCTGCCCACAGTATGAATACTCCACTGTCAAACCCCTTCTTAGTCTGTGCTGTCGACGAACATGGGAAAAAAAAAAAAAAAAAAAAAAAAAAGAAAAAGTCCTAAAAGCATTAAACTCTCACACATACAAGAACTGCAAGGCTCTCATTACTGCACATATGTGCATCGCAGACTCTATCACAGTCAGGGAAGCACTTTGTACATAAACATGGGGTCCAACAGGACGCACTTTGATACAGAGCCAGACTAGCAGTGTCCAATCATATACAGAACATCTGATCACCTACAGATTTCATAATCAAGTTAATCTTAACTCAATCAAGTCGCAGCCAAATTGGACCAGTTTATCCTCAGATCACACAATTTTTGGCTTTTAAAAAAAAAATCACATAAAATCAACCTGAATTTAGGAGCAAGAAACATACACCACTGGATAGAAGAAACAATACACACATAAAAAAAATGCTTGCCTTGAGTGAGGAATCCACACAGTTCACATGATGGAAGTAATCCAAAATGATAGACATTTGCAGAAGAAAAAACAAAAACTTTTCGTGCACACTGTAATCCACTTTTTCATGCTCTCTATCCTCCCATACAAGTTCAGTTGCACTTCTGACCTAAAGATAATAGTATATTTATGACAACTGCATAAAACACAATGATTTGACTACAAAATGTTTTATCCACTCAAAATCGTGTGATCGTGTTCAAAATCGTGTGATGGCCTGGACTGGGAGTAGGACAATACAAATCCTTATAAAACTACTACAGAATACACGAACAAAGGGTCTAAGGGAAGCAATGGCAAGAAAAAGACCCTAAGCTGTCTCTGAAACGAGATGTATTGCCCTTTAGTAAAAGGTGGTATGATGATTTAAAAAATCGTCAAAGTCTGTCGGAAGTATGCATCCAACATGCATTCAAGCGATATGAACAGTGTCGGAAACCCGCTTCCGACAAGACTCTCGATTGAGTTAACAGCCTTCTGTCAAAACTAAAATCTCCTGAAGAACATGCAACAATCACTCAGCCTTTGTTATGCATGTAAGCATGGGATTCTCTCTTTTCTACTGTGTGCTAATCCAGTCTTTCTGTCATTCCAATCCCATCAACACATCACTCCTCATGAGGCTTGGAAAGCCGTACTGACCTAAGGACCCTCTCTGAATCAGTTCTAATGGCAGTCCTGAAGTAGGTCCTTAACTCATTCCTCGTAAAGTTGTAATTAGTATACACACACACACCAAGAAAAAAAAAGCCAACATTAGAAATAATATTATTAGTAAAAAAATGTGTCCTTGACTGCTGTGAAACCTAAATAAGGTATGTCAGAAATGAAACAAAATTCTGGGTGCTCCCCCCCAGATTTCACAGAACAGTGCTTCAACACAAGACCTCACATGCAAGGACTGCACTCTTTTCCCCTCTATCCACGCTCCATATCCTCCTCTACATCTGACATCCCACCCCAACCCATCCAACCCTAAAAAAAAAGCCTAAGAAAACCTAGTTATATACAAAAACACCAATAGCAAACTATCAAAAATGTAAATGACAAATCATTTACCCCACAGTCCGACACATGAATGATAAATCATTTCTGTCAGATAATTCAATCCACCACCAATCCCAAACATACAGAATAAATCATTTATTTTGTCAATCTCTCTCTCTCTCTCTCTCTTCACACACACACACACACACACACACACACACACACACACACACATTACTTTCCCCAGTGAGCTCACCGTCCAGAAGTCAATGAAGTATTTGAGCGATGAAAAGGCCACATAGAAACAGTAGACCAGGGCGTAGCCCAGAAAGAGGACAAAGAATTTGTAGTTGGTAAACCCCACACAGTTGTTCACCCCCTGGTGAGAGAAACAGCATTTTGCACACCTCCAGGACTCGTCACAACTTTGTTTGTCAAAATTAAATAGGCAGGTAAGTTGAAAAGAAATCTAAAAGTGACACTTGAGACATACCACTCATTAATGTTGTTATCCATCATGAAAATATGGCATTTTTTTTGTTGTTTTTTGTTTACACAGTGAAAATGATGACAAAGATAAACTCTTCATCGTAT
The DNA here is from genome assembly GCA_016801955.1 of Conus betulinus. NCBI lineage: Eukaryota > Metazoa > Mollusca > Gastropoda > Neogastropoda > Conidae > Conus > Conus betulinus. Next base: position 258,874 of record JADBJO010000850.1, read on the forward strand.
GAAACTCACCTATGATGGTGCCCGTTTAATAAGCTCGTTTAACTCTCAACAGTTTTTGAGATTTTTGCATTTTGCATGACGGATGTTCATTTTTTCGTTAACATTGCGCATTATTTCTAAAATATAACATTTTTGTGATGAATGTGTCTATTTCATTTTTTTTACGTAATATATTGCTTCAGATAACAAAAATGTTCTTTCATATACCATAATTCTGGGAAGAAAACCACTGATCTCCGGTGGTTGAAATTCAAGGGAAAGAACTGAAGAGAGTTGACATGCATTCCAAAATGAATCCTTTTTCATCTTCATTTTCTTTTAAATATTGAATCTTTCCAATCATTAAACAATGGATTATGAACCACACACTGGACTGTCACAAAATTTCCTCGTCCATACTATATCAATACTATCAGCAAAAAAATGCCTACATTCCATTACTTTGACCTATCTAAACCATCACTGCTTCATAGTACTTTCTAAGAAAATAACATCAATTCATGCTCTGTATCCAGCCATTATTAGCTCTATGCTGCTGTAAACAAAACTATCACCTGTGGAGAACTGGGAGGGAAGTGGAATGGGAAAAAAGTGCGAGCAGGGGTGATTATCTTACCATGGACAATGATGATCCATTTTCAAAACACATCTGCAACAGTAAAAAAAAAAGTTTTTTTTTTCTTTTTAACATTTAAATTGGAACAATTGAACTCACTTAAAAAAAAAAAAAAAAAGAAAGTACAACTCACAAGATCAATCTAACAGAATTTAAGCCATGCTCATAAATCAATCAAACTATACAAACTTCAGGCCTATTTCACATACAAGAAGAACACTACATACCAAAACACGTACAAGACAAAACACAACTCCCACAAACTGGAAGAAAAACAAAATTACAAGATTTCCTTGTCCTTCACTGTTAAATACATGTTTGTAAGTCCAGAAGAAAGCAAAAAAAACACTAAAGAAAAGGCAACAAGGGAAAGAATCTCAGCTAAATTCTTTTTCTGTGAGACAAAGCAACAGGATGACGCTTCCTGAAATACTGATAAGACTCCTAATCCCACAAACACAGTTTCCAATGCATTACATTATATAAAGTAAAACATTCACTAATCCACACATCATTCCATTACATCCAGTCAGACAAAGCTACACTGGGTAACTTACTGTTGTCTGGCAGATGTAACGCACTTTAAGGATTCTGTAAAACAACTTTTAACCTGAATGTGAAAAATATCAGCAAATTCACAGACATTTTTTCATAAATACACAGGGTGACTTATTCAAACAGTCCACCTACCTTGTATCGTTAGCAAAAATACAGATGGGGTTACATAACTTTAAAAAATAACCTGTTCTATTAAACAAAAACAAACAAAAATAAACAAGCAAGAAAGACAAACTGAAAAAAAGAAAAAAAAATCAAAATGACAGAGAACACAATTAACCCCACGACTGCTGAACCTAATGAAAACAGATCAGCGCATCTGGAGTTGGAGGACATCAACTATACATGAGGTACAACTGGCTCGACTGAATAAAGCAGTTTTGCTGGCAAGTGGTGCTCATAACCTGATCAGAAAGCCCCATCCCTTGACAAGGATCCTGCAAACCCTCAAAGACAAGCATTGTTATCAACATCAGTCAAAGGGTTAATGGCACATAGGGGTCGCAGACAGACATAATAAACCAACTCACACAGCGCACACAGAGCAGTGGTGGCAGCGATCAGGCTTGATACACTTGCACTTCTCACAGTAGCGAGGGACTGCAAATTGAAAAACATAGGAGTAAGCAACACGGATAAGGCTCTCTCTCTCTCTCTCTTTTTTTTTTTCTTTCCCTTCTCTGTGTTTTCTTTCATTTGTCAGTTCGCCTGCTGACCTTGTTGATTATTGATCAGCTTTCAATTCTTCATTCTACCATTCATTCAGCCATACTCTCTCTCTCTCTCTCTCTCTCTCTCTCTCTCTCTCTCTCTCTCTCTCTCTCTATCTGTGTGCACGTGTGTTATGCATGTGTCCTGATGCATTATCCTGATTCTGCATACTTTAAACCAGATTTTGGTTTGCTAGCCTGCTGTGCACTACTGGCACATTGCATATGAAAATGACCCATCAAATCATGCTGCTTCAGGTGAAGTAGCTGTGACTACCTAAAAAAAAGACTGTAAAATCCCTTCATAGTGACCTAAAAAAAAAAAATTCTAAAAAAGTGAAAATGTAACAAGAACTAAAATGAACTGCCATAGGAGAAAGTAACATCACAAAACATACCAGAAAATCAAAAAATCATCAAGCACATTTCCTCATAAGGGCACTGTAAGATGTTTAACATGACTGAAAGTATGTACGTAACTGTAACTATATATCAGAATTAGCTTGCCTCAGGGTGAAAAAAGGACATAAGATTTGCTCTCTACAAAATCAAAATACTTCACATGACAGCAAAAAAAAAAAAAAAAAGCTTTCTCACACAGTACAAACCAGGCAACATCTTGTACTCACATCCAGAGATGGTGCGTGTCTGTACCGGCAATTTCTTTGTCAGCTGTTTCAACATGTCTTTCTGCACTTCTTCATTGGTTTCCGACTCCAGTCGCTCTGCCACCGCAGGGGCCAGGTAAAACTACACAAGAACGATGGACATCAGCATCTTTACTATAACAGTCCATGAAGATTCAAGTATACTGCGCGGTGGGAGGGCAGGCAGAGGAGTGTGCATGTGTGAGTGTTTGTGTGTGTATGTCAGCATGTGTGATTATACTTGTTAAAACAAAGTTTTGATGTGGAGTTCTGAGTTGGAAGGAAAATGCCCAAGTCTCGATTTTTTTTTTTATAACAGATATTCTTCTAATCCATGAATTTTTAGAAGGCATGTATTGTTTCGCTCTGGCACTGATCATCAGCCACTTATGGGGAAAAAATATTAGATGATGATTCG
>JADBJO010000850.1:266822-271822 GCA_016801955.1 Conus betulinus
TCTTGGATCATCTGGTGAGTAATGCCTTCTGCCTTTGTCTGCCCTATCTCTTCTGACCCTGTTCTTTGGAAATGCTATGGGAGAGTCCAAGTGATCTTAAAACATAGCCACAACACCCCTGCTACTTTTTCCTGCTGTCGGGTCTACAGGTTCTGATAGTGACAATAAGCAGCCTGACAGACAGAGCAGACTTCATCTTTTCAGCCATGGTCAGTACAGGAAATGTTGACCACTCTTCTGAAGCATCTATTTCACTGTACTTGATCTTCTCTCACAATTTTGTGACATGTGCCCATACCCATACAATGTACATAGGAGGCATCTGAAATTATTTTGTTTTGTTCCATCTTCATGATGTGCATCTTGGGAATAGTAAGTCTGGAGTGTCTTGAGCAAGTTGAACATAACAAAGCAGTTCTCTCTCAAGATCATTTGATCTTGCTTGGTTTACTCTCAACATGTAGTTGATAGTAAGTACGTGACTGTTATAGAATTAACAGAGGTACCAGTAACAAAAGAGAACCTTTAACTAGTTTGTAGAGACCTAGATCATGGCACATAACTGACAGAGCTGAGTAACCTGGTGAACATTCTTTCACTTTTCAGTAGAGCAACCCAGTAACTCTTCATAAGATAAAATGAAGAAAGACACAAGAACTTAGCACTGAAGTGTCTATCCCTCCACAAGCTTGACCAGGCAGAAATTCTCCAGCAGGTGGCTCACACTAGAGGAAAATAACATGCAAGAGATTCAGGAGATGGATGGATGAGGATGTCAAACTCGACTGATATTGCTTTTATCCACAACATTTTTTAGTGACTTACTTAAGCCACTGAAATGAAATATAAACCATGAGTTTCTTTTCATTCATCTGAAAATGTTAAACAGCGTGTGTGTGTGTGTGTGTGTGTGTGTGTGTGTGTGTGTGTGTGTGTGTGTGTGTGTGTGTTGAACATTGTTCTTTTCATAAAGAGGATTTTGTTTTTCAATCATATACCGACAGTTCTGATGTAATAAACTGATTTTTACCCACCTTCATCTTCTATCGTGTGTGTGTGTGTGTGTGTGTGTGTGTGTGTGTGTGTGTGTGAATACGTGCGCGTGACTGTGTGTGTGTGTGTGTGTGTGTGTGTGTGTGTGTGTGTGTGTGTGTGTGTGTGTGTGTGTGTGAATGTAGCTGTGCTTGTCTAGGCTCACTTGCTTGACACCGTCTAGACAACATAACTCTGCAAAAAGTGTTGCAAGTTTACCAAGTGATTCCCTTCTCAGTTCTTGAGTCTCGAAAGGGAAGATTATCATTTGTAACGAATCCCAACAATAAGTACCAAATAAACTGTACTTAACCATCTATACTTACAAATGCACATCTGTACGACATAGGCATAATATGACCAGGCAACAATGGCAGAAATAAAGATGACAGGAGCCCATTTAACTGCCTTGCAGCAGGCTCCTATCACAGCCGGAGCCATCTTCGGTGTTGTTGTAGTTACGTCATCACAATTTGTGTTCCAGGAAAAATGATTTGCGAACTATCCTTTTTTTTTCTCAAATATACTGCAAGTTATCTTTTTTATGATGTTAAAGAGCGAAACAAATATCGTAATTTAAAAAAAATAAATACATTAGTTATTTGTTTTGCACATGGCAACTGAGTGTACACAGACATGGCGGCATACAGGAAAGCAGACTTGCCGACGTGAAGACAAGATAGATCAGAAGCGAAGGACTTCAACTGAATGCTTTCCTTCGGCATGATTTTCAAAAGATAGGGAAGAAATGAAAGTGATCAAGTATTTTTTACAATAAATGAAAGACTTTGATCGTTTTTCTCTTAATTCTACCATCCAGAAATTAATAGAAATGTGATATTTGATGGAGCCGCACAATTCAACATGGCATCAGTGAGCTCGGAGTTCCTGTCCGTAGACCCATATTTAAAGAATGCATTTTCGTCAGGTGAGTAAAAGCATTTAGTTACAATAAGTCAGTTTATTGGTTTAATGCAACACCACTTCCAACACTTTAGCTTAGCTGTTTCGGGCGGGGTTTTTTTTTTTAAAAAAGATAAGTGAGGCAGAAATGAAACGTTCTAGTCATGTTCTGTCGCAGCTTCAACTTATGAACGTGAAGCGCTCATGCATTATTATTTTGACCATCCAGCAGCATAAACTGCCATAACAGCAATGGATTGAAGCTTTGCAGTTGCTGCCAAAAAATCTCTTTTTATTATTGAAATATGTTGGCAACTGCCAATTGACATAGTAAGCTACATTTACTTTTGTCTACATATTCCAGTCCTTGTATATTTGTTTTGATGGATGCTTGCTTTGTGAATGAAATAGGTAATGATTGCAAAATATCCACCCTGTGGTCTGCTCTGAAAGTGATATCACTTTCAATTTTCTTCTCCAAATACATTCATACCTGTTGTGTTCATGTTACTGACATCTTTTGTGTCAATAGACTGTTGTTTGGAAGGTGTATTGGTTGTCTTTGCTCTAGAGGGGGACTAAGCTCTTTAAAAGTCTGGCTGTATAACCAAGCAGTTTGTAGTCAGTGGGGTGTTTGGTACAGTATGGAGAGAAGCTGTTAGCTCTGAATTTCAATGTTCCCTGTGAGTTGTGGTGTGAAAATTGTAAATCTAAGCTCTGAAATTCAATGTTCCCTGTGGGCTGTTGGCGTGAAATTTGTAAATCTAAGCATCTATCTCTTTTTTTTGTTTTCCTCAACTCTTTCAACTCTTTTGTAGACTGATGGGTTAATAAAACCTATGCTTATTTTCCTCTGCTATTCTCTCATGTCCTATGTTGTGAGATGTGTGTGTGTGTGTGTGTGTGTGTGTGTGTGTGTGTGTGTGTGTGAATGTCTATGTATGCATGTGTGTGTGTGTGCGTGCATGTGTGTACGTGTGTGTGCATGCGTGCATGTGTGTGTGTGTGTGTGTGTGTGTGTGTGTGTGTGTGTGACATGCTTTGTGTGTGTGTGTGTGTGACATGCTTGTGTGTGTGCGTATATGTGTGTTCCTGGACAAAGTTTGCCTTGCATCCTTGCTGGTTCAGACTGACATGTTTGTATTTGCTTTCAATATGTTTATAAGATTGTTCCACATGGCATTTATTTACAATGTGATCAGTGCATGTGTGACACAGAAATACAGAATTAGTACCAGAAGTTTCTTGATAGCCCCAGAGCCTTCTGAAAAGCCCAAGTCAGTTCTGGAAACTGTTTGTTGAATATGTTGCATGTATTCTGATTAGCTGTACCACATATTGATTCTGAAACATTTGAATTTGAAAATAAATAAGCAAGATAGAGGTTCTTTGAGAAAGAGAGTGAATTATGACTTTTGTTTCATTCGGGACAGTTGTAAAGTTCATATGAAGACAGGGCTTGTAAATCCTCTGCTATGAGTAAAGACTTTACACTTGTTACCAGGGTCATTTTTTTTTCCCCCCCTTGATCTGGATATGATTCAGCGAGAAATAGGTGCCAAATTTTGTCATTCCACTCAGTCAGTGTTGTACATACATAACATATGCATTAAAGAATATGAGATTACTTCTTTATCATAACAGTTCGTCAACTCATAACAGGCATTGCTGAATGCCACTGATAAAGTGATTTTGTGTCACATGGCGCACTGCATGCACAGACCTGTTCAAGTGTGTGTGTGTGGTCAAGAATTTCTACAGTTCTGAAACTTTGATGCAGAGAGTTTTGGTCGACTACCTACATTGCTCTCGTACTTTAGTTTTCCTGCAACAACAGTGCCAACAGTAAAATCAGTTTTCTTGACAGTGACAGCCGTCCAGAAGAGTTTGCACACCATTAGAATTGGCAACACATCTATTAATTAGGTTCTAAAATTTTCCTTTTTTTTTTTTTTGTCACTGTCCCTGACATTGCCTTTGGTTTTTTTTTTTTGTTTGTTTGTTTTTTGTTTGTTTGTTTTTGTTTTTTTTTTTTTTGCTTCTTTTTTTTCCATCAACGTTATCCAATGTTTTCTACATTTATTTCCCATTCACCATTGCTTATTCCAGAAAGCAGTTTTTTTTTTCAAATGTTTACAATTTAAAGATGCCAGTTTTTAAGGTTTTGACTCATATGTTAACAAGTGAGTCCATGTAATCATACTGTTTGGGTTGTCCATCCGTGTGTAGATGTGTGTCATTTGTAAACTTTAACGGCTTCTTTCTTTGCGCTGAACACAGAGCGATCAAAGCTAAGTGCATTTTCGTTATTTGTTTCATGTTTGTTGCACCTGAAGAAGACCTAAGAGGTCGAAACACGTTGTGGTTTGTCTTGTGACTCGTTTGTCCACGTTTCTCTCTGGGCGGTTTGCTGACATTTATTTAAGATTTGTTCAACATTGACATTTTCTCATTAGGTGTAATCTTAATATAAACTGAACTAAGCAGAATTATATTGTTGAGACCTTTCCAGTCACTGGTTGTGTGAGAATTTAACTGAATCATAATTGCCATAAATCTGTAATGAACATTTTCAGAAATAAAATCAATATCACAAAGTTGGTATTGTCTTAGAAATGATGATTACTTATAATCATTGCTTTATGCACTGATAAATGACATGTTAAATGATATTACGTTAAAAAGAACTGTAACAAATATTCGATAAGATTTTGTCAAGATCAAACAATTTTAATTAATGCCATATCTACCCGAGTCTGAGATATTAAACAGTGTATCTCTAAATATATTACAGACCCAGTTCACATATACACTGGTAAATATCAGGCAGTTTATGTGAAATAGTATGTGTCAATACATAGAAAGTGAGACCAGACTGTTTGCAAGTGAAAGAAACAGATCTCTTGGATGGACTTTTTACCTTGATCATTTTGTAACTGGTAGAGAGAGCAACAGTAATCAAGGCCAGGACATTTCAGAGGGCTGTAGTCAAGATGGGAGGGAGGGAGGGCAGGGGAGGAGAGATGGGGGTTAGGAAGGCACTGGCAGCGCCTGTGAGATGAAGT
>JADBJO010000850.1:279322-286822 GCA_016801955.1 Conus betulinus
TGTGTGTGTGTGTGTGTGTGTGTGTGTGTGTGTGTGTGTGTGCGCGCGCGTGCGTATGTGCATATATGTGTGTGTGTGCGTGTGTATGTGTGTGTATGCGTGCATGTGTGTGTGTGTGTGTGTGTGTGTGTGTGTGTGTGTGTGTGTGTGTGTGTGTGTGATTGCATGTGTTTTTGCATGTGTGTATATGTATATGTATGTATGCATAGGTCTTCGTGCATAAATGTGTGTGTGTGCATGTGTGTGTGTGTGTGCATGCTGTGTGAGAGTGCACACATACATGCGCTCATCATTCATGCATGTTCTTGTCCACAAAATGTGCACATGTATATGTAAAAGTATGGCAATAGCTGCATCAATGCTCAATATCACCATCACCATGAGAACGACAAACCAAAACGGTGCCAATTATAAAACTGGTCATTTTCAGAAGAGTAGGCCAGTTTGGCCATTGGTATGGATGACTCGTTACACATAGCATGCACCCTGCATGAGAAATGGAAAGAATGAACGAAGTAAGGAAAATGAGTGATCGATATTGAATGATACTGACTGGATGACACAGGAAACGACTGAATGAAGCGCCAGCTGGCAGCTCTTCAGTCGGCACTACCCAAGTAGGCAGCCCGTTGTGTAAACGAGTGTTGATTGTAAAGCGCTTAGAGCTTGGTCTCTAGCCGAGAATAGGCGCTATATAAGTATTCATTATTATCATTATTTTCACAAGCAGTACTGTCTGAGAGTTTGTGCAAAGCCTTGCTGTGGCATAAACAATGTCAGCTAGATATCCAGGGCCTGACAAGAACCTTGGGTAACGGCATGGGTAACACATTTCTTAAAATTTTGTCCACGAGACCCTCTTTCTGTTTTTCATAAATAATCTACATGATATGGTCTCATGGCTTTGCAGATGATGTTTGAGGAAATGGACTTGTCCGTGATGCCTTCTCAATGACATTGAATTGAACTGAACTTCTAAAACACGCTTAGAATCACACTGAATTGAACTTGCAAATCACGCTTAAAAGATCATCCAATGACACTCTTTTTCTCTCAGCAGCGGTGAACTTTGACATCAGTCACAAGTGTGACGATGGGGAGGGACAGCAGAACTACGTTGACCTGATGAGCATCCACAAGGCGCCCACTCAGGAATGGGAGGTGGACGTCAGGCCGCAGATGTCCAGCCAGAAGTGGCTGCAGAACCATGGTCTGCGGAAAACTGCGTCTGCAGATGACTCAGATTCTGGAAATCATTGGATTCAAGCTCTGCGATGGTATGGAAGTGTGTCTGTGTATGTGTGTATTGGGGGAGGGGGAGGGGGTGGGTTGTGTGGGTGTATGTGTGGGTGAGTTGCTGAGAGAGAGAAAGAGTGTGTGTGTGTGTGGTGTGTGGTGAGTGGTGTGTGTGTGTGTGTGTGTGTGTGTGTGTGTGTGTGTGTGTGTGTGTGTGCATATGTATGTGGCAGTCTGTGCGTGTGTGCATGTGCATGCACATGTGTGTGTGTGTCTATAACTTCATGTACATACATAGTAACATAGTACATGGGGTCAGATAAGCGCTCTCTGAGTTGTTATCATTACTGGAACTTGAGACGAAACACAGAACCAGATTTCATTATGAGTGAAAGTCTGAACATGTGGCATTCACTTTTTGAGATGTACCCATGCTATATTGAATGTTTACAGATACATGTTGCATACACTCTTTGAGATGTACCCATGCTATATTGAATGTATTCTATACATGTTGCATTCACTTTTTGAGATGTACCCATGCTATATTGAATGTTTACAGATACATGTTGCATACACTCTTTGAGATGTACCCATGCTATATTGAATGTATTCTATACATGTTGCATTCACTTTTTGAGATGTACCCATGCTATATTGAATGTTTACAGATACATGTTGCATACACTCTTTGAGATGTAATCATGCTATATTGAATGTTTACAGATACATGTTGCATACACTTTTTGAGATGTAATCATGCTATATTGAATGTTTACAGATACATGTTGCATACACTTTTTGAGATGTAACCATGCTGTATTGAATGTTTACAGATACATGTTGCATACACTTTTTGAGATGTAACCATGCTATATTGAATGTTTACAGATACATGTTGCATACACTTTTTGAGATGTAACCATGCTATATTGAATGTTTTACAGTTACATGTTACATACACTTTTTGAGATGTACCCATGCTATATTGATTGTTTACAGATACATGTTGCATACACTCTTTGAGATGTGACCATGCTATTTTCAATATTTACAGATTATGATCCCAGCTTGAAACGTCCAGTCAGCTCGCGGTATGGTCAGGGTTTGTTTGAGCAAATTACTGCGGAAGATGGAAAGACTTTCAATGTGAGTTGATTGCAGTAATGTACAGAGGGGAGAGGGGTTAGTAGGCTGCATTGTGAATGTGTATCTATTTGTGTGCGTGTTTGTGTGTGTGTGTGTGTGTGTGTGTGTGTGTGTGTGTGTGTGTGTGTGTGTGTGTGTGTGTGTGTGTGTGCGCGCATGTGTGTCTGTTTTTGTGTGCATATGAGAATGCCTGCATGTATGCATGAATACTTGTATGTATGTATGTATGTGTGTGTGTGTGTGTGTGTGTGTTGTGTGTGTGTGTGTGTGTGTGTGTGTGTGTGTGTGTGTGTGTGTGTGTGTGTGTGTGTATGTGTGTGTGCACATGTGTATGTGCGTGCATGTGCATGTAATACACATGTAACTTCAAGAAGTTTTAGAGACTTCACTTTATATACCTTGCTCTGCAGATATTTGAATATCCTTCTGCATAATCTGACCAGACAGAAAAAGAACCATCCTCATTCTAATAATGTGGAGATGATACAAGCCTACCTCATTGTGCATGCATGTATGTGTCTTAGTGTAGGTTTGCGCACGTTTATCATAACATCATGCATTTATCGTTCTTACCTTCCACAGATAGCATGTGACCGTGACAAACTGCTGCAGCTGCGAAGGCGGCTGATGCAAGCCATGGCTCTGTATCGACGTCGCCTGGAGTGGCTGACGTCAGAAAGTCGACGCGCGTCTTCGGGGTGGTGGAGGAGAAGGCCGTCACCGTGGTGATGGACATTCGCAACATGTCCCCCGAGCAGTTTGACCAGTACCGAGCAGCCCTCGACAGGGTCATGAGGGAGCAGTTTCATCATGTCACCAAGTTCAACTTGATCAGGTGATGAGGGGCTAGTGCCTTATTTTTCAGGGTTTTCTTCTTCTTTGTTATCCTTCACTAAGCCAGAGGCTCTGATGAAGGCTGCTGTGTGGTGGAGGCCCTCCATAGGTCCAAAGAACTTGTACCTTATTGATGTGTCTGCAGGCCAGGTCTCTGTTTGGAGATTCCGATGTGTTGGACAGTCATGGTGGAACTGTTCAACAGTCATTGGCGCTGTACCCACAGGGGCACTCTGCAGGCTCACCGGTGTGGAATTAGGGTACACGTGGTGCTTGAGTCTAGAGAGTGCTGTCCTAAGTCTGTTTTGGAATTTGATACTCATGAAAAAAGAAAACACAACTTGAAAATTTTCCTTTGCATATATTTCATGTTCCCAAAGAGCGTAGTAGGTTCAATGGAGATAATTTAGCACAGGCTGTCATGGGCACCGGTAAATGTGTCTGAAGAACTGATGTTAGCAATCGCCGGAAAAACTAAAGTTTTAGAAATATAGTTTCAATGCACCAACATTGTCAGATTTTTAGTGCTATGGCGATTGTTGATTTTTTCCATGGGAACAGTCTGTAAGGTCTGTATTAGTGTACATGCAATCTCTCTGATTAGGTTTTTCTCTCTCTCTCTGTCTCTCCCTCTGTCTCAGTCTCTTTCTTTCTCTCTCTCTCTCTCTCTCTCTCTCTCTCTCTCTCTCTCTCTCTCTCTCTCTCTCTCTCTCTCTCTCTCGCACACATACACATACAAGGGCACGCATGCACACATGCACACACACGAAAAACAACAACCACAACAACACGCACACACACAAACACACTCTCTCTGTCTCTCTCTTTGTCACACACACACACACACACACACACACACACACACACGCACACACACACACACACACACACACACACACACACACACACACACACACACACACACACACACTCATACCCACACATGCATGTGAACAGGGCAGCAGAAGACCTTCAGCTGTACAGTGCGGAGTGCATTCCCTGCTCCCATGGCACGCTGGAGGCGGCCATTCAGTGGATGTGGGGTCTGGATCGTCTGGCGCCGGGTCTCCAACACCGCCTGCGCCGAGGCTGTCCTCACCGCTCTCTTGGATCGCCATGTGAGGGAAATACTCTGTGTGTGTGTGTGTGTGTGTGTGTGCGTGTATGTGTGTGTGTGTGTGTGTGTGTGTGTGTGTATAATTCTGTGTGAGTCTGTGTTGTCAGTGTCTTTATTTTGTCTTAGGGATTTCGTAGTACTGCCCAAAGTACTTTCTGTGAATAATCTACCAAATGAATCCCAGGCTTTTTTCTTGTGTTGCATGTTTCGTACACCTGCTTCAAAAATGACCGAACAGGGGAAATGTCACAACCACAAATGGCAATACACTATATTCTAAAAAAAAAAGAGTCAAATTGCTGATATTATTATTCTCATGCCTGTTCACCTAAACTTTGTGTCTTCTTTGCCTGCCTGTGTGATGTTCTGATATATAATGTTGGCATCAGGGTTTTTTTTTTTCTCAAGCTTTTGTAACATTTTCAGTTTTACAATAAACAATTTTTTGAAATGTATATGAATAAACAGAAACATGTATCTGCTTTTCAAATTCCAGAATGAGGCTGTGTACCTGTTCACAGAAGGAACCTCGATCGATTGTGGCCGGAACTTGTCCTGGAAAAGGTACTAATGAATTTGCCTTACCTTTTTGGCCCTTTTTTTGTCTTGTCTTCATATAGACCCTGCACTCTACTTATGATGAACAGTTAATGATGAAAACATTGACCTCAACCTCCCCTCCCCCCACCATCTCAACACACCTGCTACAATATAAACCAGCTTTTTTTTTATGTTTTTTTTTTTTTTTCCAACTGCCCATCAATCCACAGCTTGCAGGCCCATGTCCAGCGAACAAATTTGGCCATGGAACGCTCAATGGTTCATGATTGCGAGCGAAGGCACTTTGTTGTCAGTTTTTTTTTTTAATTGTTATAGCTCAGCAGATGACATGGGGACCTTCAATCTGGGCTGAGGGCACCGGGTCATACAATTAAGGCACCAGGTCATGCAACTTGGGCACAAGGTCATGTGACTTGCACACCAGGCCACACAATTTCTGTACCAGGTTATACAGCTAAGGCACCAAGTTATACAGCTAAGACACCAGGCCATGCAACATAAGCACCAGGCCATACAAAGGCACCAAGCGTACAACTAGGGCATCAGGTGATGCCACTAAGGCACCAGGTCACACAACTTATGCACCAGGTCATACAGCTAAAGCACCAGGTCACACAGCTTATTCACCAGGTCATACTGCTAAGGGACCAGGCCATACAACTAAGAATCCAGGTCATACAGACATGGCACCAGGTCATACAACTAAGTACCAGGTCATACAACTAGGGTACAATGTCATACAACCAAGGCACTGGGTCATACAGCCAAGGCACCGGGGTCACACAGCCAAGGCACCAGGTTATGCTACTTGTGTACTAGGCCAATGCAACCAAGGCACCGAGTCATAAGCTAAGGCACCAGGGTTATACAACTTAGGCAACAGATTATACAACTAAGGCACCAGGTCATACAACTTGTGCACAAGGTCACACAACTTTTGCATAAGATTACACAACCTAGGCACCAGGTCATACAGCTAAGGCACCAGATTGTACAACTTAGGCACCAGGTGACATAACTTGCGCACCAGGTCATACAACTGTTGCATCAGGTTATACAATTAAGACACTAGGTCATACAACTAAGGCACCAGGTTATGCCTTTAAAGCACCAGGTCATGTGACTTATGCAGCAAGTTATACAAACAAGACACAAGGTCATCTAGCTGTGGCAGCAGGTCACACCACTAAGGCACTGTATCAAACAGCCCAAGCCAAAACAGCACTCCACAATGTGCAGGTGTGGTGATTGTAGGAGTGGTGTTCTGCTAAAGCAGCAGCCGCTGCCATTGTCTCAGATTTATACAGTGGAACCTGTCCATGACATCCTCCAGACATTCTTCATAAGTGGGTTTTTTTTTTTTAAAGCTCTTGGTGGAACATAAATCTAGTATGGACAAAGAGAAAATTGTTTCGCATTGAAAAAGAAACCCAACAAAAAGTAAGCAACCAAACCAAACATACAAACAATAGCAGACAGAGAGAGAACAAATCTTTCTGCAGAAGATCTTTATTCGAAGGTGTTAGTGTATCTCTTGTATATGACTACATGAGTAATTTCAGGGTTACAAGATCATATGGCGTTTTCAAATCCTAATGAGGGTGTCTCATATTCTGAAGTACTTAGTGCATGTTAGCACTCAGCTGCTGCGTTGGGCAATTAGCACATAGCCTGTAATCATGGTCAGAATCTGTAATTACACACTTTAAAGCATTGATCACCCAGTGTGTTTGTCATTCCAGAACATACAGCAACATGTTTGGGTTGTGTGCGCACAGGTATGATCGCATTACATTTCTGGTATATCAGGTTTGAACTGGAAATTGCGGTTTTGTGTTCATTGAAATGAAGGCATGTTATGTTATAAAGCAACTTGTATTCATGGATGGAACTGATTTTTAAAACTCGTTTCTGATGCGGTAGTCAGAACAAATGCCTTGAAGAGAATGCAGAAAAATCTGGTGCACAAAGTGAAACCATCATAACTCCTTCATTTTTGTGCTCAACTCCACAAAAGTTTGTGAGCATGTTGGAGGAAAGATTGTATCATATTTTGATGAAACAGAAGGTTGCTATAATTACTTTATGGCAGTCATGTTGAAAATGGCAGTCATATTGTAATCAAATGTTTTTTTGTGGTTATAGTGTCAGAAGATATGGAATAAATGTATGATTAAATGTAATTTTGTCTTTTTTTTTTTTAAAGCAATTTCTTGATGAGAAAACAAAAAACATTATTGGAAGACTCCTTATGACCTCATTATTAAAAGCAAGCTCTTAATCATCTGCATGTACTTTATCAAGTGCAGCCAGAGAGAGTCAGCACTTGACTGTGTGATGCAGCTCAGATGTGACATTTTTTTACATTCTACACCAGTGACAAGGTATATACAATGTTTTTTTTTTTTTTAAGGAAGTTGTGCTAGTGAGATAAGCAAGAAAAGGTGACTGACAGAACAATAATTGGACTAGTTGCAGGGTTTGGACCACAGTTCCTTGTCTGGGGCTTCTTGTAAGTCGGTTAGTGTGGCAGCCATCTTGTAACAAGTCATCAGGATTGAGTTAGAAATCAAAGGCTGTGTTCGTCAAGTGTTTCCTTTCTT
>JADBJO010000850.1:291822-296822 GCA_016801955.1 Conus betulinus
ACTAGAGGGCAGATGAATCTCTCGGCTCAAAGAAGACTATACTTCCAGGTAAACTTCCAGTGACGTCGTCACTGCTGCCTACCTCAGTACTACAGGCATAGGTGAACTAGGGTTTTTTTTTCTACTTTTTTTTTTCTCTGTGTCATATTCCATGCCCCAGTGTATGCAGGCTGATATACTCCTGCGGACACTACCTGTAAGACAGGCAGTGGAGTTTTGTGTGTATGACCATTTTTTATCCTGCCATTAGGGCAGCCATACTCATCTTCAGGGAAGGTGCATGCTATGTGTAACATGTCATCCATACCAACAGCCAAACTGGCCTTCTCTTCCGAAAGTTGGTGATGGGATTTTACGTATGTGCAAGATGTTGTGCGTGCGTTCACACACAGAACTCTCGTTTATAGTCTCATTCGAAGGACTTTATGGGAAATGGAGTCAGAAACTAATGTTAACTCCAAGGGAAAAATCCCCCTGTACCGAAATTCAAACCCACAACCCCAGGATCACGAATCCGGCGCTCTACCAACTGAGCTATTTCGGCCCCTGATCAGGCTCATTATTCTCTCACTGCTCATTCCTGTTTCCCACACACAACACATCCAGTTTGATCAGGTCAGTGACCCAGCACTGCAAGTCTACAAGGAACAATCCTGTTCAGGTTTTCACAAGGCAACCGAAGGAGATGCTGCATTTGCTGCCTAGTCATTTCAGTTGTGTTCAGTGAGCCTGTTCTGATCCAGCATTTACGGGACACCACATACTGAGCTCCCATGTAATCACAATTATTTCTCACCGCGAAGCCAGCGTGAGTGTTTTTCCTACTTGAGAGGGCACCAGCACATGTCTTCTATGAATGTGCTTATTGGGATGACTTTTTGATGAAATCCTGCCATTGGTTTTGGACATTGGGAGAAATTGTTCAGGTGAACTTGGTAGGGTCACTTCATGCGTTCCTGAGCAAACTCACAACCTTGGGCTCGAACCATGGAGAAGAAATGTATGGAAGTGTAGCAGTCCCCTGGTGACTGATCTGTACATGCTTGAGCCCAACATCACAGGGGGATTTACTTCTGTGTATGAGAATGGTACGATTAGTTGTTTTGGATTGCCTCGCCCTGGAATATACTGCAATTTGTCTTCAGAATCTTTTTTTTTTTTACAGGATAGAAAAGAATGTGATTTGCAGAGATGTTCTGGCCCTGATATTGGACTGAATTTGATGATGCTTCAATGTCTGATTGATGCTATCAAGATGATGTCAAAAGTCCAGCTACTTTAAATAAGGCCTGGACAGAATGTCTGATGTCCATTTATCACCTAATGGAGATTGTCTACTCAAACAGTCATAACCACAGGGATTTACTTTGAAACAGGCTTAAGACTGTTTGTTTTCATGCCATCTGGAAACTGCAAATTTGACTTATTGCCTCTATTTTTTTTGTCTAAAAATGTATGTCAGCATTTTCAAGGGTCATAACTTCAGTAGCATCAACCTGTGCAGTTTTCTCCCTTTCCTGCTTCTCTCTGTATTGATGCTGTGTGTGTGTGTGTGTCGTGTGTGTGTGTGTGTGTTCGCATCTGTGACAATGTGTGTGTGTGTGTGTGTGTCTAATGTCATAACCACAGCTTTACTGTGTGTGTGTGTGTGTTTGTGTGTGTGTGTGTGTGGTGTGTGTGTGTGTGTGTGTGTGTGTGTGTGTGTGTGTGTGTGTGTGTGTTGTGTGTCTGTGTGTGTGTGTGTGTGTGTGTGTGTGTGTGTGTGTGTGTGTGTGTGTGTGTGTGTGTGTGTGTGTGCATGTGTGTGTGTGTGTGGTTGTGTGTGTGTGTGTGTGTGTGTGTGTGTGTGTGTGTCTGTGTGTCTGTGTGTGTGTGTGCGCATGTGTGTGTGTGTGTGTGTGTGTGTGTGTGTGTGTGTGTGTGTGTGTGTGTGTGTGTGTGTGTGTGTGTGTGTGTGTGTGTGTGTGTGTGTGCATGTGTGTGTGTGTGTGTGTGTGTGTGTGTGTGTGTGTGTGTGTGTGTGTGTGTGTATATGTATGTGTGTTTGCATTTTTTTTATAAAAATGGTCAAACCACCCCACTGACTTTGAATTTGTCCTACTGATTCTCTGATTGGTTCTCTGTATTATGTTAGGCAAAAATTCTGGTGTATTGGAGCTTGCATTAGAGAGTGAAGGGAGTCCCCACACGACAGTGTGGTGAAGGTCTCACGACTCTGTAGTGTGAGATGGTGACAGCACCTTACGCTAAGCTGGCAGAAAGATGCCACAGTAGCAGAGCTGTGTTGTTCTGCATGTCTCTGTCTATCTGTCCATCGCCAGCACTTTCCTCCAAAGCACTGGACATCCTTCTTTATTGTGAATACCAATGGATAAATGTTTCTGAGAAGTGGTACAAAATAACTACCCTTTTTAGCCTTGACGTTGATTCAAGAATTTTAACATTCTTAGTTTTTGCACACTATTAGCGCATGTTTCTTAGAAATTGTTTATAACAGGCTTCTTCTAATGAAAAATAGATGTATAATTTGAGTTTTCAAATCCAAGACCTTCCACATAAATAACAAACATCTATCCTGAGGGTAAAGAGCACAGATATGTGAACACACACACACACATGCGCGCACGCGCACACACACACACACACACACACACACACACACACACACACACACACACACACACACACACACACACACACACACACACACACACACACACACACACTCACATGCATGCACGCATGCATGCATGCACACACACACACACACACACACACACACACACACACACACACACACACACACACACACACACACACGCACACATGCATGCACACATGTACGCATACATGCATGCACGCACACACCTACACACAAAACACATAAATTCAAAACACACTCACAT
The DNA here is from genome assembly GCA_016801955.1 of Conus betulinus. Taxonomy (NCBI): domain Eukaryota; kingdom Metazoa; phylum Mollusca; class Gastropoda; order Neogastropoda; family Conidae; genus Conus; species Conus betulinus. The sequence continues at coordinate 294,729 of JADBJO010000850.1, forward strand.
GCGCACACTCACATGCACAACTCTCTCACACACTCTCTCTCTCTCTCTCTCTCTCTCTCTCTCTCTCTCTCTCTCTTACTTACTTACAACTCAAAGATATATCTACACATGGCTGTATGTACAAACACATCTACATTCCTTCACTTACACACAAGGGTTAAACACAATGAAGACATAAACACACAAATGCTTGCTCACACAGCCACACAGACAGAAACACACACAAGCGCGCACACACACACACACACACACACACACACACACACACACACACACACACACACACACACACACACACACACACACACACACACACACACACACACACACACACACACACACACACACCCTGCACTTGCCTCCCCTTAATACACACACACACAGACACATACACACACACATACATACACGCGCGCACACACACACACGCGCACACACACACACACACACACACACACACACACACACACACACACACACACACACACACACACACATACATACACACACACACTCACACACACACACACACACACACACACACACACACACACACACACACACACACACACACACACACACACACACACACACACACACACACACACACACACACACACACACACACACACACACACACACACACACACACACACACACACACACACCCTGCACTTGCCTCCCCTTAATACACATGCACAGAGACACACACACACACACACACACACACACACACACACACACACACACACACACACACACACACACACACACACACACACACACACACACACACACACACACACACATACATACATACGCATAGACTCACACAGTCGGGCAGGCACGTTCACATACATGCCTGCACATGCACATCCTTTCACACTTGCACACCAACTGCTCAAATTACAGAACAGGTGGATGACATGATGGTTCAGAAAGATTGTTCAGCTGTACCCATTCTTTCAGGAAATGGATTATTAATGAATGAAATATCAGGATCACTCTCCCAATTGCTCTTGCTGTCTCTCTTCCACTCATCCACCCTCTCTCTCTCTCTCTCTCTCTCTCTCTCTCTCTCTCTCTCTCTCTCTCTCTCTATCTCACACTGACACATTCACACTGACACACACACACACACACACACACACACACACACACACACACACACACACACACACACACACACACACACACACACACACACACACACACACACACACACACACACACACACACACACACACACACACACACACACACACACACACACACACACACACACACACACACACACACACACACACACACACACACACACACACACACACACACACACACACACACACCTCTCAACCACACTCTCCAACCACACCTCCTCCTCCTCCTCCTCCTCCTCCTCCTGCAACAGCAACAGCAACAGCAGACCACCACCACCGAAAGCTCTGCTAACAACTGATTCCACTTATCCTCCATTCTCAGCAGCCCAATTCCAAAGAAGGCTGATCCCTCCGCAGCACTGTCACACATCCGCTGTGGGTTTCCTATTGATCGTTGGGCGCTGTCCACACAGATGCCATGGTACTGATGAGTGGGGAGGGGTATTGATTCCTCATTCCTGCGAAATTATCCGAGGTGTCGCGCCCTAGCTGAGCAGCAGTGTGAGAGAGTAGTGTGGTTTTTCTGGGTCTGGGACAGTGTGCAATTAGAAGAAGTGCTGCTCCCCAGCGATTGATTGATGGAGGAAGCCTTTGAGGAGGGACAGCTAGCTTGCTCGGGTGAACTTGTCCCGTCTTCGTTTTCAGTTCCAGAGGCGTGGTTTGGTGTCCTTTAGCTGGATAATCTGACATATTCCGTTGGTCTGCTGAGGTGATAATCGAAAGGCAAGTTCTGTTTGAGGATGTGCTGATATGTTTGAGTTTTCATCTTACGTGGATGTGATAAGTTTTTTGAGCAAGGAATTGGGCTTGTGATTTTGATTAGGGGATGTTTGCTCGTTTATCACTGCTTCTGGTTTGGGTGGTGGTGCTGCTGGTGCTGGTGCTGGTGTTGGTGGGCCAAGATGGTGGGGGGGAGGGACGGTAGGAGGAAGGG
>JADBJO010000850.1:301822-306822 GCA_016801955.1 Conus betulinus
AATTTTCCAATAGAATTTTGCTGATTCGATGGAATGAAAAAAAGTAAAAACATTAGTCAAATGGATTTTTCTTGAATGAAAACAGTAAAAACCTAAATCAAATTATTTTCTCTTGCTGTCCTCTTGCTAGTAATTTGATTCTTGAAATGTTTCATGCAACAGATTTTCTTTTCCTCAAATTAGTTTTACTGTTAAGATAATTGTGAAAGTATACACAAACTTTGTTTGCATGGAAAAGTGAGAACTCACGCATCTACTTTAATCAATGTGTGTGTGTGTGTGTGTGTGTGTGTGTGTGTGTGTGTGTGTGTGTGTGTATGCAGAGCAAAAAAGACGTATGAGTATTTCTAGTTGTAGAATAGCCTGCTGTTTCAGACTTCTTTATAGGGTATACATGTAAATGAATTTATTCACATGGTCATACCATCGTATTCTTTGTGTTGGGCTTCATGGCATTAGAGACAGAGTCAATACAAAGCACATAATGTTGGTCAGAAAACAACATGTTTCCCATTAATTTTTGTGATATCTTAACTGCAGCATTTTGTTTGTCATTGCATTGGTAGCTGAGTGACTTAGTCACTGAGCTTTGCTTTCTTTCTCTGTTCAATTTGTCAACCCCTGTAGAAGATGTAAGCATCAAACATATTGTTTTGGTATTATCATCCCCCCCCCCCCTGCCCAACCCCCATTCTACTCCCACCCCCCCCCCCCCCCCCCATCTCCCATACCCTTCCCCTGAACCCCACCTCTCAGAAGACAGCTCTTTGTTTTTGAAATGATAAAGCTGGTTTTACAGAAGTCCAAAACTTGCTTTCCCCCCTTTTACATTTACTTAATTCAGTCTGAAATATCAAATGAAAGATCTGACCTTATCCAGAAACTATCAAGCAGTTGTTGAAAGGTGGGATCTCTATCCTCATGATTTGACATCTTTCCGTTCTTACCGCTTTCACCTTCAAATTGTGGAATATGTCGTTTCATAGGCTGATGTGTGTATCTGTTAATTTTTGTTTCTTTCTTCCTTTTTTTCTTTTCAAGTGGCAGAGAAAGTGAAAGCAGAAAAGACGGCAGCAGAAGAGAAAGACGAGCAATACATGAGTTCCAAGCAGTGGCTGAGTGTGTACGGCATCAATGCCAGGAAGCTCAGCCTGCAGGATGTCCTGGCATCAGTGGCCTTCAGACATCAGGACGGGGTGGTGGAGATCCTGGAGAAACCGACCAATGATCAGACAGACGCTGTGAGCATTGTGAAGTGTTGTGTTAAGTTGTGTTGTATTGTATCGTAATGTATTGTTATTGCATTGCATTGTTCTGTGTCATGTTGATCTGTATGCATTGTGTTGAGTGACATGCTAAGGTCTTGCAAGATATGTCAGGGCATGGCATTGTATTGTATTGCGTTGTACTGTAACATATTGTATTATTGTATGGTATGGTATGGTATGGTATGTATGGTATGGTATCTCAGTCTTTTCACCTGGCTTCAGCTAGTAAAAGGATCCATGAAAATATTTTTTTTTTTCTTTTTAAACGAATGTTGCAATCCAGGAAACATTCTTTTTCCAGTATTGTATTTTCTCTTATCCACCTTTGTGTGCAGTCTTCTGCTCAGAATCGGTGCTTTCTTTCCATAGTAATCAGTAATGGGCAGATCAGTATCCAGTGCTACAGGGCTATAATAGCTCAGTTGGGTAAGCGTCAGCCTCGTAATCTTGGTGATCCTGGGATTGTGGGGTCAAATCTCCACCAGGCCGTTTTGGTACAGGGAGATTTTTCCTTCAGAGTTAACATTGCTTCTGACTCCATTTCCCAAAAGTCCGAATGAGACCGTAAACTGAGGTTCCGTGTGTGAACACACGCATAACATCTTGCACACACGTAAAGTCCTATCACCGACTTTCAAAAGAGAAGGCCAGTTTGGCCGTTGATATGGATACCACATTTACACATAGCATGCACCCTGCATGAGAAATGGAAAGAATGAAGGAAGTAAGGGAATTGTGTGAACAGTTTTCGAACGATATTGACTAGATGACATGGGAAACGACTGAATGAAGCGCCAGCTGGCAGCTCTTCAGTCAGCATTACCCAGGTAGGCAGCCTGTTGTGTAAACGCACGTGGATTGTAAAGTGTTTAGAGCTTGGTCTCTAACTAAGGATAGGCGCTATATTAGTATTCATAATAGTAATAAAAATAATACCTACCCACCCCCCACCACCCTGTGTAGGTAATAATACAATAATTATTAACATTATGAATAATTATAGATGTGTAATGGACCAGGTGGAAAGGTAAAGGGAAGGGTGAAGGTATGGAGATGATGGGGAAATGTGATGGTGGTGTGAAACCCATGTGGCCAGAGACACAAAGACGTAGGAGGCAGTTGCAGCTCCTGCCTCACACTGTGATGGCTGCATGGAGATCCACACCCTCACCTTCACTCCATCATCCCCAGATCCTCGCGCTTTTATTGTACTCCCAGTTCTTTTAGAACAAGGAGTACTTTACAATGGGAACAAAGAAATGCTGTCTTGTGTGTGTGTGTCTGTCTGTCTGTCTGTCTGTGGTCAAAATGTGTTCCACTCGCTCCAGACAAAACAACTGGGCCGATCTTTCTGAAAATTTGTAGGTATGTTTATTATGGGTCACGGATGATGCTCGATGTTTTTATGTTACCGTTATAGCCGTTACTAATGGCTATAAAGGCCCATAACGGTTTTTCTTCTATATGGAATATCTCAGAAAGTACTTGGCTGATCTTTCTGAAAATTTGTGTAGGTATGTTCATTATGGGTCACAGATGATGGCCGATGTTTACCAGAATATCCATTACTAATGGCTGTAACAGCCTAAAACGGTTTTTTTCCTCTTTATGGAATATCTCATGCATATTCAGGATAAACTGAGAGTACATTTATATGCTTTGCATCTTGTTTCTCACTACTCTGCTCATGCTCTTCTGACAATGTTTTGAAAAAGTGAGATTTGTATACAGTGTGATCCCCCCAAAAAAAAAAAAGAAAAAAGAAAAAAAAAAAAAAAAAAAAAAGTTCAACGTTTTTTGTCACTACAAAGAGGAGAGGTTGAACACATGGGAGAATCAGTAAGTATCATAAGTAATACACCTTACAACATGATTTTTGCATCAAAGTTTACTGAGTTAACTCAGAAACTTCAAAAGATCATGTCTCTTCATCTGACACACACATACACACACGCATACATGCATGTTCACACACATGCATGCACTCATGCGTGTATGTATGCATGTGAATGCATTCACACACACACACACACACACACACACACACACACACACACACACACACACACACACACACACACACACACACACACACACACACCATACATACACACACCCACATGCCTGCCGTCCAGTCAGAAGATGACAGCCAGGTGTGGTTTCAGGTTGGCCAGGAGAAGCTGATCAACGCTCGCTACTGTGAGAGTTCCCCCGGTGGTGCGGTGGAAAGACGATCGGGTGGTCCACGTCCAGGTCACTCCGGAAGTGCACCGAAGTTACGAGCAGCGCATGCACGTTGTCCTCAAGGCCATTCAGCAACGGTACGACCTCAACTTTCAGTCATGTCTCAGGACTTGACTTTTGAATCAAAAACTCTGTGGCTAGGTCGCCTGGTTTGATTAGCTGGGTGGTTAGCCTAGCTGGTTGAGTGGTTGGTTAGTTGGGTGTTTGGGTGGATGTGTATATGGTCAGTGCATTTGAGATGTCCTGTGTATGCGTGTTGTTCCATGTGGTTGTTCAAACACATCCGTCTGTATGTATATGACTAATTGTTTTTGAAAAAAAGAAGTTTTCTGTGGCAGTGTGACCCAGGGTTATGACAGGTTGAGCAAACCAGCCCCCCAATCTTTTATCTAAAACATTCCAGGTTAGGAGGTTACACAGAAGGCAGTTGCTATAGGAGAGCTGAAATGATGAAGAGGTTGGCTACCATGTCATTTATTGGATGAAAACAGTTGGTGACTTTTTTTTTTTTTCATAAACGTGGTGATAGCCCTGAAATGTCCCTCTGTGGTTGGTTGGCTGGGTTGTAGTCATGGAAGTGATATGAGAATGAGGAAGGTAGAGCATTGAAGGAGAGAAGACAGGTACTACCTCTTAACATACTGATGGCAGTATACACCTTACTCCCCAGTGCCTTCTAGCTGTATGAAAACATACCTTTATCTTTCTTTCTTTATGATGCTGAACAGTTAAGTAGTGGGGGAAAACAAATGCAGGTTAACAACTCTTCCATCATTATAGTAACGAGTTGGCAAAGATTTGAAATTTTATATAAAAAAGGGGGGGGGGGGGGGGGGGGTTACAGATGAAGAAAATGGGAAAATGTATTTATTATAAAAACCCTTCACTAGCTGCATGAGGGAACCATCGCAATCCCTCCTGAGGGTAGATCTATATGTATCACCTGCTCCTAGGCCTTTTGTCTGCTTGATCAGACTCATCAGGGAGACCCGGCTGATTGTGTCTGTGCTCTTGGCGTCAAACAGAGACACACCACAGTCCATAATTCTGTGGTGGTCACACCCACCAAGAGTTCAAAAAAGAATCTTCATTCATGAATTGCTCTAGGACTCGGCACTGTGTGCCTGCAGGATTGACTGGCTGAAACAGGGGAGCCGAGCGCTGTTTGGGACAGTGGTGGTGGAGGAGGAGATCTACATTCTGATTGACACTTCCGCTTCCATGCAGCACAGCATCCAGTTTGTCAAGGAACGGCTGCTGGTTCTCATGCAGGTAAGGCTGGGGCGTTTTCAGTGGATCAGAGGTCAACAGAATGGTGCTGGGTTTTTTGCTTTTTTTTTTTTTTTTTTTTTTTTGTTGATCAGTGGGTCATGATTTTGAGCTTTCTTCTTTGTGTTGGAGTTAGCTGCACAAGGCTGGTATGCTAGTATATGTGTGGGGGTGTGTGTGTGTGTGTGTGTGTGTGTGTGTGTGTGTGTGTGTGTGTGT
>JADBJO010000850.1:309322-314322 GCA_016801955.1 Conus betulinus
TTGCACACGGAACCTCGGTTTATAGTCTTATTCAAAGGACTGTTTGGGGAATGGAGTCAGAACCAATGTTAACTCCAAGGGAAAAAATCCCCCTGTACCGAAATTCAAACCCGCAACCCCAGGATCATGAGTCCAGCACTCTACCTCCTGAGCTATTCCAGCCCCCTTTGTGGCGATGAACATGTCTTTATTTATTTTGCATTGTATGTATCATCTATATTTTAATTTTCTCTTCTAACTATATTGCTGTGTGTAATAGACCATCTGCTGAGTGACTACTTGATGACTGGCACAGGTCTTGAATACAAATTATGATTTTTCACTTGGATGACTATAGAATGCATGGCATTGCATTGTGCTGTATTTTATTGCATTGTGTTCTCTTGTTGAATTTTTGCAGATGGCTAAGTCCATCCTAACCCAGGTACGGATGCAGAATCGTGTTCCCATCCACACCATCTCTTTCAACTGTGAGGACAATGATGCCAACCAGTTCCTCTACGACCTGGCTCAGATCACAGAGGGTCGCTACCACTGCTACGCGCCCATGGCAGGTCTGGTCCACAGCCTGACACCTGGCAGGTAGGCAGTTGGGGCCCCCTTCATAGGCTGCGCCTGTTAGTTTGAACCTTTTGGTCTGAATAAGAGTGGATGTTTGTACTTCCATTGGTAGCTTTGGGTAATGTTCTTATCATGCTTTCAAGGCTGTCTCCAAACTGTTTCTGTCTATATACAGGAACGTACACATATGTACATGTACATTCATACATACATACGCGCGCGCGCGCACACACACACACACACACACACACACACACACACACACACACACACACACACACACACAATCTTCGGATGCGTTTTTTTCATTACAACAGTAATAACTCCATACAGTTCTTTCCCTTGATTTTCAATCAACAATGATTTTTTTTTTTTTTTTTGTTATCACATCTAAAGACTTTCTTTTTTGTTGTGATTAAAGCAATTACAATTACCAAGAAAAAAAAAAGAAGATTATTTGAGAAATGAAGGGTATCGTGCAGAGTTATTGCACAAAATGCTCCAGAGCTGTTGAGAGTCAGAGCAGGCATTGCAGCAAAAGCAGATGGATTCACTGGAAAGAGGGAAAAACAAGCATTACACCAGCCACTGCATCATCATGACTATCATAGATTTACAGCTGGAAAACTTGTTCTCTGTGGACTCTTAACTCTTTCATTCCTACTTTTTTTATGAACCATTACTTCCTCTTGTTCCTAGATTCTTATAATACGAGTATTCCCTTCATTCCTGGATTTACAGAAAGAAAAAAAAGAAGTGTAAAGTGGGAACTGCTACGTATGCAGTAGCAAACCGGCCAGAATAGAGCGGCAAGCACTTTCCCATGCTGTCTGGCATTCATAAACACTGCCATGCCAGCGACCCGGTCATGACATATACCGATGACGCAACTCGCACTAAGTTCAAAGCGCTTAACGCGAGAACGGATTTTACGGGCTGCAGGCAGGAAGGAGGGAGGGAGTTTGTGCTGCCTGGTTTTCCATGCTGCAGGAAGGAAGGGTAGGATTTCTGCAGACCAGAAAACCAGGTTGTAGGGATGAAAGAGTTAATGTTTGGACAGCAACAGAATGAGCCTGGGTGCAGCTGTATATAAAAGAGACAGAACAAGTGGATCATGTTTCAATGTCATAGTCATGCACGACTGATGGAAACGCTGCTGTTTGTCTTTATTAAACAGAAATCTGACCAAATCATGTAGTCTCAGTTCAAAATGGAACACCTTAACATCATCTTCAGCATCCTCATCTTTATTGATCTCCATTTTAAAAAAAAAAAAAAAGGAAAAGGTCTCAAATTCTGTGGATGCTCATCCCCCCTGTCTTTTGGAGACCCCAGTTACAGTTTACCTTCCACATCCGTGCTGGTGGTGAGTTTGTGCTGAAGTCACCTATGGCAAGCTTGGTCTTGGGGATTGTTGTTGGATAGACGTTGGGACACCCTCTGCAGGGGTCTTCTTGCTTACACTGGCTCCATTACTCAGCAATCATTGTTGTCAGCTGGGGACTTACTGGGTAGCATCCTGCATTCTTTCTTTCTTTCTGCGTACGCAGGCTGATACAACTGCGGACACTGCCTGTATGGACAGGCAGTGGAGTTTTGTGTATATGACAGTTTTTTCTATCCCGCCATTAAGGCAGCCACACTCCATCTTCGGGGAAGGTGCATGCTATGTGTAACGTGTCATCCATACCAACAACCAAACTGGCCTTCTCTTCTGAAAGTTGGTGATGGGATTTGACATGTGTGCAAGATGTTGTGTGTGCGTTCACACATGGAACCTCGGTTTATAGTCTCATTCGAAGGACTGTATAGGGATTAGAGTCAGAACCAATGTTAACTCTGAGGGAAAAAAAGCCCTGTACCGAAATTCGAACCTGCAACCCCAGGATCACGAGTCCAGCACTCCCAACTGAGCTATAGGCCCCCTGGTAGCATCCTGCATATGTAGGATCATGACAGCCAGCATGGAACATCGCCAGAGTGACTCAGCAGCAGTGCAGTGTCTCCTCTGATGAGGTGCCTCATGGCAGCTTTATACTGATTGCAGCTGTAACTGTACAAATCGAGGTGTGTGGGTGGGGGGGGGGGAAGGGGGGGGGGGGGGGGGGGGGGGGGGGGAGAAGCCAGAATGAGCAGCATGAGAGTGATGCCAACAAGGTGGAGGATAAAACAACAACAACAACAACAACCAGTGTGGACTTGTGGACTTGAACAAAACAGCAGCAACAAGTAAATAGTGTCATTCATGGCACAGGGGGAAATGGTATTTTTCAGAGCGAAGACATCAAGCTGTTGGAAGATGAACTAGGGCGGGGGTTGGAGTACCTGGACCAGATGGCAGAGCTGCGAGACCAGTGTGCCTCCATGGCCTGGAAGACAGAAATTGATGCCTTGAAAACATGCTCCAAGTGAGTGAGATCAACCCATGATTTTTGGGGGAGAGTAAGGGAGAGAGAGAGAGTGTGTGTATGTGTCAATGTGATTGATTATAAACATGTCCCAGTGAAGTCATTCCACCTTGTAGGAGAGAGTGTGTGTGTGTGTGTCTGTGTGTGTGTGTGTGTGTGTTGTGTGTGTGTGTGTGTGTGTGTGTGTGTGTGTGTGTGTGTGTGTGTGTGTGTGTGTGTGTGTGTGTGTGTGTGTATCTAGGGGTCTGTGTAAGCATGCAAATGAATGATAAGGTGTCGGTGTAGGAAGTGGATTACTGCTTCAGTGTGCGCTTCACTTTCTGTACAGAATTCTGCTTCTGTGTTATGGTACATGGTGCTGTGCATAAAGGTGCAGTTAGTCGTGGAGACACGAGCTTTTCATCTACTTTATCATTATCATTCTATCATTATTCACTCTGTTATTATCATTATTGTTATCACCTTTTTATCCACCTTATCATTATCTTTATCATCACATTATTATCATTAATAACTGTATCATTATCGTTATTTGTTATTATTACCACTATTAGTAGTATTGCATTCCCCCATTGTTGCTCTCTATCCTGGTTCGACCCCCAGAGGTCTCGCGGCACCAGACACACCGAGCCGAGAGTGTCCGCAGCCCCTCCACTGGACGCACGAGACCTCTTCCGCCCCTCCTCCGCTCCCCTCCAGTCCCCCCACCCTGCCCAGGCTAGGCCATCCTCAGCTGTAGGGTTCCGCCCGTCACGACCTCAGGGAGCGCCAAAGAGGCCCCAGTCCGCAAAGAGCCACCGGGGTCGCAAACTTGTGGCAGGTAGGAAGATAGATAGGACGACATGAAGAAGGCGGAGGGGAGTGGAGGGGGAGGAAGAGACAGAAGGGTTGGGGGATGGGGGGGGATGGAGATGGGTGGGGGTGGGTGGGGAAGCGGGGGGAAGGGGCAGAAGAATGGGGAGGGTGGATGAAGAGGAGGGGAAAACAGTGGGAATTCATTGAGGGGGGGAGGGGGGGAGGGGGAGTGTGGAAGGTGAAGATGAGGAAGAGGGTTGTGTGGGAGAGGAGGGGGGTGGGGGGGGGGATGAGAGGGGTAGGTTTGGTGACAAAAAGGAGAAGGTCAGGGGACGGAGGTCAAGGGGAAAGAATGAGAGAACGAAACACACAGGGCAGGGGTTCAGGTCAGGAAGAACGTGGGAGAGACAGGAGGAGACTGGGGGGGGGGGGGGGGGGGGAGAGGAGGAGACAGGAAAGGGTGAGGAGAGGATGGGGGAGATGTGGAAGGCATGGGACAGAGTGGGAGAAAGGGGGAATGGAAGGGAAGAGTTTCAGGGAACGGGGAGATGGAAGGGGAGAGGGCTCCAGGGAGAAGACTGACTAGGGTGAAGGAATAGAGAATGGGAATAGAGAATGGAGGATGGAGGAACGGAAGGGGAGAGGGCTCCGGGGAGAAGACCGACTAGGGTGAAGGAATAGAGAATGGGAATAGAGAATGGGGGATGGAGGAACGGAAGGGGAGAGGGCTCCGGGGAGAAGACCGACTGGGGGTGAAGGAATAGAGAATGGGAATAGAGAATGGAGGATGGAGGAACGGAAAGGGAGAGGGCCCTAGGGAGAAGACTGACTGGGGTGAAGGAATAGAGAGAATGGGAATAGAGAATGGGGGGGAAGGAGGAACGGAAGGGAAAGGGCAAAAGAGATAAAAGAGGGGAGGGGGGGGATGAGAGGGGAATTTGATAGAGGGAGGAAAGAGACTTGGGGGGAAAAGAGGATATCTTATCGGAGAAGAGCAATTGATGAATATGCATAAGAAGCAAACTTGATGGGGGTGTGGTGTGTGAGTCTGTGTGTCTGTGTCTGTGTGTTCTTATTTGTATTATTGTCATCTGTTGTTCTCTTCGGTCTCCCCTCCCCTCTCTCTCTCTCTCTCTCTCTCTCTCTCTCTCTCTCTCTCTCTCTCTCTCTCTCTCTCTCTCTCTCTCCTCTCCCTCCTCTCTCCTCCTCTCTCTCTCTCTCTCTCTCTCTCTCTCT
>JADBJO010000850.1:319322-456822 GCA_016801955.1 Conus betulinus
CATCACATGACTGTATGTGCAGTCCTGGCAAGGGTTAGGCCTTGCACCTTCCGTAAAAACCAACAGAGAAGGATGGTATTTATCATTTGCTTATGCATCGCATGATTGTGTACAATTTGAGCCAGTATGTGTGTGTGTGTGCGTGTGTGTATGTGTGTGTTTTTTTTTTTTTCTCTGTCTGCCAACTAGTGATTGTGAGCAACAGTCGTAGGTTAGCGTATGTACTGACTGTTGTGTTTGTTTTTGTGTTTTTTCATTTCATGAGTGAAATTAGTAGTTTAAAAGTTGGATCTGCCTAAAAGCTTGACTAGATTATGCCTTTCAACCAAGTGCAATTAAAAGGTGCTGCCTGTGTAAAGCTGATGTGTGTACTGACTAGACTATGCATTCAACCAAGCACGATTTAATGTGCTGTCTGCGTAAAGCTGGGGTGTGTACTGACTAGATTATGCATTCAACCAAGTGCGATTTTATGTGCTGCCTTCGTAAAGCTGATGTGTGTACTCACTAGATTATGCATTCAACCAAGTGCGATTTAATGTGCTGTCTGCATACAGCTGACATGTGTACATGATGTGTGTGTGTGTGTCTGTGTGTGTGTCTGTGTGTGTGTGCGTGTGTATGTGTTTGTTGTGTGTGTGTGTGTGTGTGTGTGTGTGTGTGTGTGTGTGTGTGTGTGTGTGTGTGTGTGTGTGTGTGTGTGTGTGTGTGTGTGTGTGTGTGTGTGTGTGTTGCATGCATGTGTGTGTGTGTGTGTGTGTGTGTGTGTGTGTGTGTGTGTGTGTGTGTGTGTGTGTGTGTGCTTGTGTCTACATATCTGCATGATGTTCCATTCAAAACGTAGATGTGCATTTATGTTTGCATGCGTGTGTGCATGGATCATCCTGTAAGCGATCTGTCATACAGATTTTGTTTCCCTCTTTTAAGGTCAGCAAAACCTTCACTGTGATGTATCACCAAATCAAAGTCAAAGCATCTTTTCAGCAGGTGAAAAGAAATACAGTTTCAGGTTCAGGTTCAACAGAGGGGCCTCACTGCCTGTGGACTGATCCATGTACAGTCCACACCTCATCATGCTGAGCTCAGGGGCCACAGTACATAGGGATTTCAGTTAATGAACAAAATGAGTGACGAGATAGGTCATGAACAGCTCAGTCGAAAGTACATCAGACTCATAATCCTGGCGATGCTGGGGTTGCAGGTTCAAGTCTAAAGAGCTGTCTGAGTGAGGTGGATTTTTTTTTCCTCAAAGTAATTATTGATTTAGACTACGGTCTCTAAAAATTTCTGCACATGAGACTATAAACTAAAATTCCATGAAGCAAACTCATGCAAAAAAAAAAAAAAATCTTGCCTTCAATCGATCAGAAGAGTACGCTGTGTGTTTATAATGGTCTAAATGCAGACTGTAAAGCATGGACAAAAAACAAGTAGGGTAACTCTTGCTCCCATAAGAAAACCTAACTAAGAGTAACTTTTTATTCAAGACTGGCACAGCCTTTTAAACTTGAATAAAGTCAGACAAATACAAAGACAAACAAAAAGTAAGGAAAACAAGCGCAGTCCAACAACCCCTCCGTCATCACAGTAATGACTTGGCAAAGATTTGAACATAAGGGGGGGAGGGGGGGTTGAAGATGATTGTTTGTTTGTATTTGTCTGACTTTATTCAAGTTTAAAAGGCTGTGCCAGTCTTGAATAAAAGTTACTCTGAGTTAGGTTTCCTTATGGGAGCAAGAGTTAACCTCATTTCATTTCAGTTTTTGTAGAGCAGGGGGGCAGGATAATATCCCTCACTGGAAGAAGGAACGGGTTTTGGGGGAAAAAGGTCTCATGGGCAGACGTAGCAGATGGAAAACTATGTCACAGTGATTAGACAACAACAGAAGATTTCAGAATGATGAGGAAAAATAGCTGCTCTGGGTTTGTTATGTCACACCATCATCAGTCATGCAGAAGAGAAGGAGAGTATAACTATAAAGTAGAAGCTGGAGAAAGAGTATAACTGGTCAGGGTAAAGTGAGGAGAAAGATTCATTGTGTGTATGTTTGTGTGTGTGTGTGTGTGTGTATGTGCCTGTGTGTGTGTGTGTGTGTGTGTGTGTGTGTGTGTGTGTGTGTGTGTGTGTGTGTGTGTGTGTGTGTGTGTGTGTGTGTGTGTGTGTGCGTGCGTGCGTGCGTGCCTGTGTCTGTGTGTGTGTGTGTGTTATGTGATTTTTTTTTCCACTTCTCATCCATTTTGCTCTCTCAGCATCTTCATTCCCAAGCCATTCAATCTAGCACACACACACACACACACACACACACACACACACACACACACACACACACACACACACACACACACACACACACACACACACACACACACACACACACACAGAGCAATAATGAGTGTTGTCCTATAGCAGCCACCAGCTGTCCACTAGAAATAATCAGTATTAAGTCGTCATGAGGCAACTTTCCAGAGAGGACCCAGCACTGCTGCTGAGTCACTGAGGTGGTGCTCAGTGGGTGCCAGTTCTTATCCAACATATTGTGCCAGACATCACTGTTCAAGATCCCCCTTTCTGTAAATGTATATCATACTAGTATTAAGTTATGCTGTATGAACTTTTTGGGGTTTGGTGGTGACTTCCGTAAATTCAATTTTTAAAAGAAGAGAAGGGAGGGGGGTGGGGGAGAGAGAGAGAGAGAGAGAGAGAGAGAGAGAGACTTATCAGTTTTTACTGAGAGAGAGAGAGAGCTTTATCAGCATACTAACAATTCTTTCCATCTTTCCATGCTGGTTTTTTTCTTTATTTCTTACTGATTTCTTTCTAACAGAATTTAAGCCATTGTGTAGGTGCAGTTAATCCGATATGCTGCATAGTTCCGTTGGGTCGACTATTTACTGGTTTTCTTGTGTTTTTCCGTTTTGTTGTCTGGTCTTTGTGTCAGTGTCAGTGGCATGCAGTAAAAGTATTGTGTGAAAATGTGTATGGGACCACTTTTTTCTCTTTATCCGTTAGGGTCAGTCGTCATTAGTTTGTCTGGGCATGTGCAAAGTGTGGAGTTCAGTTTCTCTTTTACCTTATACAGTCATTGAGCATGTTCACATCAACACACTCACACACACACACACACATGGATGCACACCACACACACACACACACACACACACACACACACACACACACACACACACACACACACACAGAGGCAGGCATGCATGGACGTACGCAGTCACGCTTTGTTTCATTTTGTGATCATACTGATACAGTCATTAAACCTGAACTTCTTATACTTTTCATTAAAAAGAAAAAGCCCTCTGTATGTGTGTAAATGTGTGTGTGTGTGTGTGTGTGTGTGTGTGTGTGTGTGTGTGTGTATGAGTGTGTCTGCTTGTGTGTGTGTGTGTGTGTGTGTGTGTTATCTGTCTGTGTCTGCGCATGTGTTTGCGTGTATACATGTATACATGTGTCATTATGTGCATGTTGCATTTGTGTGTGTGTGTGTATTTGGAATCATAGATGAGTGCATGTGTGTGTGTATGTGTGAGTGCGCGTGCATGCATTTGTGTGCATGTATGTGCACATGTTTTTGCTCGTGGGTAGGTTTTATTTTTTGCTGTGGTTTGATTTTATTGACTACAACTACATGCTTGGTTCTTGATCAGATCTGTCGTCTCTTTACTTTCAAAGGACCGGTGTCTTGGGAATTGAATGCCACACCTATGCTGAAATTGCTGGCAATCTTTTTTTTTTCAAAACTAACATTGTGTTTTTATTGTTTAGAGCTTTCACCTGTTTTATCAAGCGCTCAGTTAACTGGGGCAATTTCGCAAAGTAATGTTTGCAGTAGGGAGAAAACAAGAGCTACAAGAATCTTTCTTTGTTTTTCACCTATGGTATTAATTTTTTCTCTCTCTTTTTTCTGTTTTTGCTTTGCTCCTGAGAATTTGTTATTGGGGTGTTGTTTTTGAAGTTGTGACTTTAGAATGGTCAGACATGATTCATTACTATTGCCCAACTACATTTTGCAACATTTTCCTGGCAAACTATTTTCCTAGATTGAAATGGAATGGGCAGACATGATTATGATCACTGCCCATCAGCTACCTCTGACAACAAATCAGATCTAGCTGGCAAACTGTTTTACTTGTGTGAATTTTTATCGGACAATCATGAAAATTTTTTTTTTTTTGATAGATAAATTGATGTTCAAACACAGCATGTAGAAATAGATGCCCTTGACTATTCTCCCACGTTTTTCTCTTTTGCTCCTGTCTTTCTGTTTCTCTTTTTCTCTTTCAACCTTTCCTCTGCTAAAGAGTGTTTTTTTTTTTTTTCACCTACCCCAGTGTGGTAGGTTTGTTGGTTTGTGTCTTTGTCTCTTTGTCTGTCTGTCTGCAAGAATATGCAAAGCCTACTCAACTGATTTCAGCTAGTGTTGATTGAACCAAAGATGAACCTGTTCTAATATTTAGTGTGGATCCAAGGTATGGATTGGGATTAAATGAAGAATCCATTCAGCAAGGTAATTGGAAATAATACACTGTCAAGAAGATTGTTATAATACTTTTTATAGAAGTGAAAATATGTATGTGTGGAGTACTATGTTTTCGTGGAATATTCAAATCTTTCCAATGATATAAACAGTGACATTTGTTTATTTTCTACGTTATATTACACAATCTACATGGGAAGTAACTCTTTCAGTCTTTATCTACTATTATTTCCCCTGACATGGTCAAGATGTTCATTCAGGATCCTTTTGACCTCCACAGATGTCTGCAGTGTGCCGCGTTCCCCTCTGGTTTCACTGAGAATATTGTTGTACATGTTTCATGTGTTTTGTTTGTAACATCTGAAGGATACATTTTTGACAGAAAAGTTTCTTGTGCACCTTGTTTTGTGCATTAAAAAAGCATTACTTTGTAATCAGTTTTAAGTAATTATTTGTATTTTGGCTTTTTTCTTCAGTACTGCTGCAGTCTGTTTCAGTTGTTTGTGTGTGTGTGTGTGTGTGTGTGTGTGTGTGTGTGTGTGTGTGTGTGTGTGTGTGTGTGTGTGTGTGTGTGTGTGTGTGTGTGTGTGTGTGTGTGTGTGTGTGTGTGTGTGTGTGTGTGTGTGTGTGTGTGTGTGTGTGTGTGACTTGTACTGAATTTCCATCAGGTATATGCTTCAGGTACCATAGCCTTCTCTGGTAGCCAGAGACTGTGTGCTGACTGGCAGGTCATACATCACCAATGTACACAGCTTTTCTTTGATATGTATGTGTGTGATTTCAGTGTCAGAACAAACCACCAAGCATCGGAAGAGGAGACACAAACTGGCCAAGTAAGAATGTTGTTTCATGTCCTTGTTGGTTGGGTTGGTCTGTGAGAGAACATGAGTTCAGTGAAGGCTTGGTTTCTTATTTGGTTGCTTGGTTAGCTGTTTGATTGCTGGTTTCGATATGCATTACATTGAGTGTGTGTGTGTGTGTGTGTGTGTGTGTGTGTGTGTGTGTGTGTGTGTATATCTGTGTGTGTGTGTTTGTTTTTGCTTTTTTTGAGTTGAGTATATGAAAATCTTCGTGGGCCCATTTCTTTACCGCTGCGATTTGTTGATAGTCTTTAAATTGTGTAATGAAATCCTGATATGAAAAATCAAGCATGAGAACAAAGCTCATGCCTGTACTCTGATAGGCTGATGCTCTCTGTCTTTACAGTTAAACACTTTATTTATCTTGCTGTAAACACTCCACCCTCTGTGTTTTTTTTTTTTGTTTTTTTTCAGATTTTCTTTTCTGAAACATTTTTGTCATTTTCTACTCTTGATTTATCTCCCACTGAAGCCTTAGTCTCCCTGTTCTTACTTACTTACTTAGGCCCATAGCTCAAGGGTGATCATAGGCCATGACAACACTCCGCCATTGCACTCGGTTCTGGG
This sequence comes from Conus betulinus, assembly GCA_016801955.1. Lineage (NCBI taxonomy): Eukaryota > Metazoa > Mollusca > Gastropoda > Neogastropoda > Conidae > Conus > Conus betulinus. The sequence goes on from JADBJO010000850.1 coordinate 325,237, forward strand.
CTGCTCACTGAATGCCTGTCCAGTTGGTCCCCTGCCTTTTCATCTCTGCCTCCCTGTTCTCCTGTGAAGATTCCTACTTCTCATGTTTTACACAGTCCTGGAAATAGAAGAAAAACAAAAGAGAGAAGGGAAAAAAAGTCATTGACCAACATAGTTGACGAGTGTCATAGTATCGTGTAGCCCAAATACCCCAAATGACAAGTAAAATCACATGGTGATTAACTGAGCTGGAGAAGCATTTTTCTTGATGAACAAAACATTGCAAAAAATAAACACAATGCTTTTTGACCAGTGAGTGGGGGACTGGAATAGCTCAGTTGATAGAGTGTCGGACTCGTGATCCGGGAGTTATGGGTTCGAATTCCAGTACAGGGGGATTTTTCCCTGCGAGTTAACATTGGTTCTGACTCCATTCCCCATACAGTCCTTCAAATGAGACTATAACCAGGGTTCCATGTGTGAACGCACGCACAACATCTTGTGCACAGACGTAAAATCCCATCACCAACTTTCGGAAGAGAAGGCCAGTTTGGCCGTCAGTATGAATGACACCTTACACATAGCATGCACCTTCACCGAAGATGGAGTATGGCTGCCTTAGTGGCGGGATAAAAAAAACAGTCATACACACACAAATCCACTGCCTGTCTATATAGGCAGTGTCCGCAGGAGTATCAGCCTGCGTAAGTAGAAAGAAAGAAAGAAAAGAATGAACACAAAAGTCAAAGAGACAGTCACTCATCCCTTCAATCTTGGTGCAAAATTTGGTCTTAACTGAACAACGGTCCTTGCAAACTGAAGAAAACCCAAAAGGTCAAAATGTGTTTTTTGTGTTTTTTTTATAATTCATATGTTCTTCATTTGGCGGTGCAGTCATTCTCTTTTTTTGCTCTCTTTTTTTTTCACCCCGCTCTGAAACCTTTCTTATTGCTAAGGAAGGGTGTGAAGGTTAAACCTGCATGAATACAACTAACTAACCGTCTAAGGCTCACCTTTGAAGGGGTTTTTCTTCTTCTTGCTCTCCTGCATACGCAGGCTGAAACTCCTGCGGACACCCCCTATATAGAAAGGCAAGAGTTAATCTCATCTACCCAACAAAGGGAGTGGAGTTTTGTGTGTATGACTGTTTTTTTATCCCGCCATTAAGGCAGCCATACTCCAACTTTGGGGAAAGTGCATGCTATGTGTTACGTGTCATCCATACCAACAGCCAAACTGGCCTTCTCTTCCAAAAGTTGATGATGGGATTCTACATGTGTGCAAGATGTAATGTGTGTGCATTCACACACAGAACCTCAGTTTATAGTCTCATTCGAAGGACTGTAGTGAAATGGAGTCAGAACCAATGTCAACTCTGAGGGAAAAGTCCCCCTGTACCGAAGCGGCCCGGCGAAGATTCGAACCCACAACCCCAAGATTACGAGTCCGTCGTTCTACCACTGAGCTATTCTGGCCCCCATGAAGGAGTTTTCAAAATTTATCGATACTGAGAAGTTACACATACTGTACTGCTGTTTCCTGTGTGAATGGCAGGACCCATGCCTCCTCGTCAAGCAGTGGCTAAAGAAGCACGGACTGGTGCCAGAAGACTGACCATCCTGGACGCTTTGGCCCCAACCCTGGTCCCCCATCGCTCCACCTACGTCCCTGTACTGGACAAACGGGTCATGGCCAGGGTGTTTGATGAGGTGGGTTTGGTTTGCGATGGTGAATGAAGTGGAAAATGTGTTTCGCTGTGAGTGTGTGTGTGTGTGTGTGTGTGTGTGTGTATGTGTGTGTGTGTGTGTGTGTGTGTGTGTGTGTGTGTGTGTGTGTGTGTGTGTGTGTGTGTGTGTGTGTGTGTGTGTGTGTGTGTGTGTGTGTGTGTGTGTGTGTGTGTGTGTGTGTGTGTGTGTGTGTGTGTGTGTGTGTGTGTGTGTGTGTGTGTGTGTGTGTGTGTTTGTGTTGTGTGTGTGTGTGTGTGTGTGTGTGTGTGTGTGTGTGTGTGTGTGTGTGTGTGTGTGTGTGTGTGTGTGTGTTTGTGTATGAATGTGTGTATGCGTTTATGAGCACACACACATGCATCCATGCATGCATGTTTTTTTTTTGTTTGTTTCTTTGTTTTACCAAAGTATTTGATAAGGCGCATTTGATTTACGGTGATGAACATGTGAAAAAGTATGCCTGTATATGTGTGTATGTATTTGTGTTACATTCAGTTCAGTTCAGTGATCATTTTAACATCTGTTCATCATCAATGATATTAGATGGATAACAAAAAGCAACAGAGATCACTAAGAATGCCAGACCTGTTTGTGTATGTGTGTGCGCACCAACATATGCATATTTATGCATCTTGTTTCTTTATCTTTTTTTTTTTTTTCCCAAAATGCACCTGGAAATCTTAAATCTCGCATGTATGTCTTCCGGAACATTCTAACCATGAACAGTTCCATTGTATTCATCTCACGATTGACAGCCATCTTACAAGACTGCACTAGTTGTATGGAACATTAGCTCAATCAAGTCACAGCCAAAATGGACCAGTTTGTCCCTCAGATCACACGATTTTTAGCCATTTTTAAAAAATCATTTAAAAACCCAGCCACTTCACCTAGGAGCATGAAACATATACCATTGGATAGAAGAAACCCTATATTTATCAAAAATGCTTACCTTCAGTGAGGAATGCACACAGTTCACATGATGTAAGTAATCCAAAATGATACACATTTGCAGAAAAACAAAACTTTTTATGCACACTGTAATCTACTTCTTCATGCTCTCTATCCCTCTCACACAAGTTCAGTTACACTTTTGAGCACTTGGTATGAAATACAGAGAATAGTATATTTATGACAACTGCATAAAACACAAGAATTTGACAACAAAATGCTTCATCCACACAAAATCAAATGTGATTGTGTCCAAAATCGTGTGATCGCGGGAACTGAGAGTAGGACAATTCAAATCCATATGAAACTACTACAGAATACCCGAAGAATGGTCTAAAGGAAGTAACTGTTAAAAAAAGGCCCTAAGCTGTTCCTGAAACAGGATTTATTACCCTTTAATAAAAGGCGGTATGATTAAAGATCGTCGAACGCTGTCGGAAGTATGCATCCGACATGCCTTCAAGTGATGTGAACAATGTCGGAAACCCACATCCGACAAGACTCGATTGAGTTAACCCTATTTCCCCATGACATGTGCTTGTGCCTTCCAGATCATGCCCATCGCCCATGTGTCGGGCAGACAGGGGAGCAAGGTAACCCTGGTCAACCCCAACGCTGTCAACCTCACTGAGTATGAGGAGAGGCTGGAGAAAGCCATCGCCCGATACAGACGGTGGGTCATGTATGGATTGACCTCTTCGTTTGGATACTTGTGACTTTTTTACCTCATCCTAACAAATGTTGGTTGTGTGTGGGGAAGAATCGTGTGTGGATGTGTCTGTTAAATTGCCAGCATGTTTTTTTTTTTTTTTTTTTTTTTTTTTTTTTTTTTTTTAAATTCGTATTTTACCACATGCAAACCAATATGATGAAAATGCTTTGCAGTCAGGCTGTCTCAAGGAAATTAATATATGATATACATTAAGAATTGGTCTGTCCGTGCTTGATGTTTGTCTGTGCTGTTCTTCTGTTAAGCATCTGAATCTGTTTGATAAAATGTGTGTTGGCATGCATGCATATACACATGTGTTGGGAGTAAGTGACTGTGTGTGTGTGTGTGTGTGTGTGTGTGTGTGTGTGTGTGTGTGTGTGTGTGTGTGTGTGTGTGTGTGCATATGAATGTTTGAACCAGATATTTGATGAAATAGTGTAATATACTGTATATCCCTCAGTGTGGTTACACAAAAACATCAGTTGCAAAGTGTATGCACTGTAGATGAAAGAAATCACCTCAGGCATTTAATCATATTGATCTTATTGATTTAATGATTTATTGTCTTTTTATGCATACATCTGACCTCAGGAGGTAGGATCAGCATGAAGCATTGAACACCATTTGTCCATTGGAATTTTACTGTCTGCCCAGTTTTAAAAAAAAAGGGATGCTGATGTCATTTTTTTTCACATTTTCTTTTTTGGTTACATCTGTCTGAAGATCTTGGTCTGTTTTTCAGGAGACTCAACTCTCTTGTGTGGAACGCATTGCCAGAGAGTGTCAGAGAAGAGTAAGTATCTTTATTCTGATTCAAGAACAAAAATGGGATGCAAGAACTGAAGAAGTACTGAAGGATGTATTTGCAGATTCTGGAAGAGTCATTCATTGTGTGTTTGTTTGTTGTTGTTGTTGTTGTTGTTGTTGTTTTTCATGTTGAAAATTCTTGGTCTCAATAATAATAATAATAACATTAGTTTTTATAGCACCTATTTACTAAAGATTAGAGCTCTAAGTGCTTTACATATAATGTAATAAACACTCTCATTTACGCAACGGGCTGCCTACCTGGGTAGTGCCAACTGAAGAGCTGCCTGCTGGCGCATCATTCAGTTGTTTCCCGTATTATCCGATCAATATCGTGCGCTCAATTTGCTTATTTCCTTCATTCTTTCCATTTCTCATGCAGGGTGCATGCTATGTGTAACGTGTCATCCATACCAACGGCCAAACTGGCATACTCTTCCGAAAGTTGGTGATGGGATTTTACGTGTGTGCAAGATGTGCGTGCTTTCATACACGGAACCTCGGTTTACAGTCTCATTCGAAGGACTGTGTGGGAAATGGAGAGTCAGAACCAATGTCAACTCTGAGGGGAAAACTCTGTAGCAAAATGGCCGGGCGGAAATTCGAACCCACAACCCCAGGATTACCAGGATTAGGAGTCCGGCGCTCTACCAACTGAGCTATTCCGGCCCCCAACAGAGTCACAGTACTGTGTTTTCATCTAAAAAAAAACTCAAGGAAGCAATGACAATTTCATTACATCAGGACTGATCAGGCTTGGAATTCAAAACGGTCAGATGAAACTTTAGCTGGGCTTAAAAGACTTAGAGGTAGCATAACAAGCTGGTGAGGATCAGTCCTACAACAGATCATACATGAGAGATTCTTTTCATTCCTGTATTACACCGTCACATGTTTTGAAGTGTATGCACTTGCATGTTCAGGCAGATTTTCAGTAGCCAGTTGTATCGCCATTACTTGTAGAGGTAGAAAATCATTAGTGTTGTTCCAGTGAAAAGCAAAAGCTTTTTTTTTTTTTTGCAAAAAAGTTTCTCATCACCTACCCTTACCCCTTTCAGGTTTGAGTCTAAAGAGCCAGCATCCTTTGAGGAGAATCGAACCAAGTTCCTTAAGGCGCGCTGAGGAAGTGGAGTGGCCAAACGCACAGGCTGACATCAAGGCTTTGGAGAAGGAGATAGCCAAGGCCACAAGTTCCTTCAGCAGTCCAAAGACCTGCGCCAAGCAGCCAAAGAAGGGGATGCTGAGGCCGCCTCTGATGCAGTGTCAGAGGCGTCGGCTGCACCTAGCGTCAAGGAAACTGTGGATGAGGAGGATGAAGAGGAAGAGGAGGAGGCGGAAGAGGAGGAGGCTGCCTCTGAGGTTTGCATCATTCTTAGTTTTTGTAGTTGTGTTTGTTTCGTTCTGTCTGTCACTGTTTAGTTTCTCTGTTCTCTTTTTGAGCGGTGTTTTGTTTGATTGTTTGTTATTTGTGTTTGCTTTTTCAGTGGTGGGACAAAGTGTTGTTTTTTTTTTGTGGTGGTTGTTGTGGAAGTTTTGTGTGATATATGAAGTTGGGTCTGTGTGTGAAATAGCCTGTGTATTGAACAAAGTTTGCCTGCAGTCAATTGTGGCCACCATGATTACATAAGGGTCACATGTACAAAACTCTCACTAAAATCTAGTTTCTTGCAGTGGATGAAGAAGGAGATACTCAGTGTGTGAACACTTTTTCCCGGTTCAAATTCCATGCACAGGATTTCACATCAAACAAAATGAAGAAATGTTCAAAAGATTTGAAGGAGGCTAGCAGAATCCTGATGAAAATTCAGAGGGAAGGTAGTGTAAGGAGGGGGGAAAGAGAGGTGGTGAGATGGCCTGGAGAGCGGGTAGTTCTTGCCAAATAATTATGACATGTCCTTAGACAAGTGATTTTTTTTATGCTAAGAGTATGCCAACAAACATTCTAATCAGCATTTCTCCATAAAAAGAAGTAGATATAAGGCACTTACACAACGGCAAGTGAAGCAATCCTTTCTGACACTTGAAAATACAAGAAAATAAATTGTGTGCAGGGGTTAGGTCTCAAGAAAGAATTGACAATTTTATTTTTCAGGTAGCATCAGTGACTCTAGCTTCGTATGATACTAATCATTAGATCCTGTGCTGTAAGTTTATTGCATGGTTATATGGTTTGATTTTTACCTCTGCAAGGGTTGTGTATACACTGTTGGTGGGTTTGTTTTTCTGTTAGTCTGACAGCAATGTTACACAAAAACCTTGGAACCTCTTTCGATCAAACTTTGTCAAAAGATGGCACTTGGCCCAAGGAAATAGCCATTTAATTTGGGCACAGATCTGAGGTGTGTATCTGAACCAAATGATGGATCCAGCAGTGTTCAGCAAGATAATGGTGAATTGTACTGAGCAAAAAATACTGCACCAGTATGAAACCTGTTGACTGCTGGAGAACTGTTGCCCTTTAATATTCCTATCTCCAGAGAAAAAGGCTGTATATCTATTGCCCCCCCATTCTGTAAGAACAGCTCACTGACCAAAGAAACAAAAAGCTAATCCACATATTATGTAGACAAAAGTGTAAATAAAACCAGTGCACTCCCCAAATCTAAATATGAAAAAGAAGAAGTATATGAATTGGAAAGAAAGTCAGGGTATGAAAAGGGGGCTAATATATAAATAAGTAAAAATAGACTGATAAAGAAAATGAGTGTAGTAATGGAGAGGAGAGCAGAGAGAATAGCTGTAACATATACATGAGGAACATAATGAGTCGTACGATAGTGTGTCTGTGGAAATTTCTATGGGCTGATGCTCTGTAGGTTGAGAGGTACATGCTGCTTTTGGATATTGATGTCAAGTGGACAGAGGGTCTTCAGTCTGTCAATGAAATTAGATTTCTGCATTGCGCACTCAAAGTTGTCACTCTTTGATTGCCAAAGCAACGTGATTTTGACAAGGTTAGTGTTGTATTGGGGATGGTTGAAGTGCAGATCAGCTGGTTTGGGTTGGTGATGGCTGATGTTGGCCAGGTGAGCAGAAATGTGCTTATATCAAGTGTGCAGGATGTCTCACCTACGTAGATCTTACCACACAGTTCATTGTGGATCGCATACACAATGTTGCATCTCTGTTGAAAGAATGTATATTTAATTTTGAACAAGTCTTTAGGATCATGTAGGATGGCGTCTAGCTTGGTAAGAAGACAGATTTTTGCAGTTTGTTTCTGAGCCAGGAAACTGAGGTGCAGCGATTTTCTTTAGTTTCAAAGAGGTGACTGCAGGTAGAAATTGAAACAAATTTTATGATGAACTAGTAGATCTAACAAACAACAGGACAAACAAATTACAAGTTGTCTTGCAATTTGTTTGTCGCTGTTGTTTGGCAAACTTACAAACAACTTTTTTTTTAAAGATTTTGTGTAGTTTGAAGTGCACAAGTAGGTCTTCGAGTGTTTTATGTCTGAAACTAATCAGGGGTTTGGTTTCTAAGGCAAGTTTGTGATCTTCTGCAATGTGCTAGCTGTACTTGATGATCCCACCGGGGGTACGTGTGTGGGTAGAAGAGGAGGCAAGCAACAGCTCTGTCTGTTCTAACTGACACATTGTAGAAGGTCATAAACCTGCCTTTAAGACCACACCCATGACCCTTAGGTGCAACTAACCTCCCACCTCACCCCCACACCAGCCCCACCCCTACCCCACCCCCAGTCCAAATAAAGAACCACTTAAGGGTTCTCATGTACCACTCAGTGAAACATATTCATTCAGTGTTGGGACTTGCATGATGTGAGACATAAACACTTTACAGCAGACTCCATTAAAACCTTGTTCAGAGATGTCACATCTGATGTGATCTTTGAATTTCTGAAAGAGATTAACATTTTTCATCTGATCTAAGATTTTTCAGAAGAAAGATCTTTAATGAAGTTTCTGGTGCTTTTTTAGAGAAGGTGTATTTTAAAGAGATGTGCGAATTTTCTTTTTGTTTGTTTGCTTTGTTTTGTTTTAAATGACTAGTGAGTTGACTTCAACATGGTGACAGCCCTGATATGACCCATAGCGGTCGGCTGGGCTATAAGCAACATTACCTTACCTGAGGGTTCTAAACCGAACAAAATCACTACATCAGTAGTACAAGAGAGAAATGAAGAGAAACAGTTACATGAAAATGAATAGAGCTGCCAAGATGAAGAGATCTCTATGATGTGATACATTTTACTTAGTTGTTGTTTGCTGTATTAATATCCATTTGTTTTGCTTGTCTCATTCTTCATTTTGTCTTCATACAAAAGCTGCCTGTTATGCCCCCCCCCCCCTCTCTCTCTCTCTCTCTCTTCTCTCTCCCTCTCCCCTTCTCTCTCTCTCTCTCTCTCTCTCTCTCTCTCTCTCACATGTGCATACCCATGCACAAACACAAACACACACACACACACACAGACATGCCTGTGGCTTGCCTAAGCTCAGATGTATACCTTGCCAAAGTAATCTGAGAGGATTGTTTTTTGCACGTGTAGGAAAGTCGATATCCAATCTAATTTTAGTCTCATTTTTCACATCATTCTTAACTGGAAGGCTTACTGTTGACGAACAGTCTATATCTGCTAGGCCGTCCTTCTTCCCTGCACCACCCTGGGAACTTCAAAGGGCCCATTTTGATATTGATCACACTGATTTAAAAAAGAAGGACAATAAGAATATAGTGGCGAGTACTGTTAAATCTCATATTGAAGAGAAGTATCCAAATCACTTAAAAGTATAGACAGATGGGTCATTTGTTCAGAAAAATGTGGGTTCTGCTTATTTGATGCCTCATTTTAAAGTAGAGAAATGTTTTTCACTGGGGAAAAATCAAACCAGTTTTTACTGCGGAACTTGCTGCAATGTTAATGGCGTTAAATTATCTTCTAAATTTCCCACGATTTATATTTCAAGTACTTTTTTGTGTTGATTCAAAGTCTGTGCTTCAGGCACTGAAATCATTAAAACTGCAGAATAGATCAGAAATGATAATTGAAATTAGCAATTTGATTCATGCTCTTTCTATACAAGGAACGACAATTACTTTCTGCTGGATGCCGTCACACTGTTCGTTTTTATTATAACAACAAAGTAGACAGAGCTGCAAAACAAGGTGCAAAATGTAGTTCAGAGTCTCTCAGGATGAATTTTCCACTTTCGGTTTCAAGAACAATATAGTATAGTGGAATCATTTGCTTGGAACCATTTCCAGAATTCCTTTAAAAAGTCTCATAAAAAGTTTATTTACACAGATTTTTAATATTGCAAACTTTAAAACACAGTCCAACATCAGCAGAAAGTTATCATCCCTTATGTATATAGTGGAAAGTCGATGCTTTTTTTACAACAAAATTTAGTAAAAATGCCTAATGTGTTTGTGGACAGAGCATCACAGTTGATCATATTATCTCATGTGCCGCTGTCAAACAAATTATAACCATGCTGTCTACATACACAATTAGAAATATTTTTTGATCACCAGTATTAACCTATGAATTCTTTCTTTCTTTATCAAAGAGTCCAATAAGTAAGTACTTATAGTTTCTTACATTTATTATCTTATACTTATGAGGTTACTTTTAAGTGAGTCAATCATTTACCTACTACTGAATCTACATAAAATATACGAAAGGATCATCTTCATCCGTCCCCTACCTCTCACTGTTCTCTCCCATATCAAAACCATTTGTAGTTTTCTAGGTTTAACAGAAGGGTTTGGTTTGTTTGTTTGTTTATTTTTGTGATGATTAGATTTTTTTTGTTTTTGTTTCTTTCCCGTTTAATATCATCTAGTGTGGATAGACGTTCAATCTGAAACTAACACAAACATGCACTCATGTTTGCTCACACACTCCCATGGTGAACATGCTGCACACATGCCTGTATTCACCACACAATACACGCACACACACACACACACACACACACACACACACACACACACACACACACACACACACACACACACACACACACACACACACACACACACACGTGCGCGCGTGTGCGCACGCACACACACACACACACACACACACACACACACACACACACACACACACACACACACACACTCACACACACACACACACATACACACACACACGCGCGCACACACACACACACACACACACACACACACACACACACACACACACACACACACACACACACACACACACACACACACACACACACACACACACACACACACACACACACACACACACACACACACACACACACACAACCACACACCCAAACACACACACACGCACACACTTGCACGCACGCACGCACGTACAGACGCACACACACACACACAATTTCTCTCTCTCTCTCTCTCTCTCTCTCTCTCTCTCTCTCTCTCTCTCTCTCTCTGTTCCATTCTGTCTTTTAGCTTCTCCTTTGCAGGCTTCATATTCTTTGTGTATAAACTGTGACCCCTAATCAGGGTGATGACTGATGTATGTAAAAAAAAAAAAAGAAAAAAAAATCACATTCTTGCTCCTCTGTGTGTGTGTGTGTGTGTGTGTGTGTGTGTGTGTGTGTGTGTGTGTGTGTGTGTGTCTGTCTGTCTGTCTGTCTGTCTGTCTGTCTCTCTCTCTCTCTCTCTCTCTCTCTCTCTGCGCACACATGCGCACACATATCTGTCTTCCTTTGTTAACATTCCCCTCCATTATCCCAGTCAGTGACTGGAAAGGAGATTGTTTTGTCATTTTTAATCCAGATTATTAGCAGCCAATCAGATGCCTGTGTTTTCATTATCATGGTCACGCTAATCGAGCAGGAGATCAGTGACTGGGTCAAGTTACTGCACATAGCAGAACCAGTCAGCCATGCACAATGGGCTTACCTGTAGTCAGGAGATTAGATCTGTCAGCCAGCCTGAGATCGAAGCCGTCACAACGCCCTAGGGCTGAGGTTCTACTGCTCTGGGCTTCCTACACAAATCATGTGAATCTTCATGAATCGTAGAGTGCAGTGTTTGTATACCTGTGTTTCCAGGAAGCTGTTATTGATTTTCTGTGCAGGGTTTCTGTGCAAATGTACAGGTTTACTGTTGCTTTCGTTTTGTGAAGGTGGCTGTGGTTGATTCGCAGTGAGACACGTAGTATTGATCACATATAACAGAGAGACGCTGCACTGCAGTACACTGAGAATTCAGTGCTGTGATCATGCCAGTGGTTTTCAGTTAGGATCTGCTGAGTGTTGCCTGTTACAGACTCATGTCAGCTCTGTATTTGATTAAATCTTTGTAGTCTTTGTAGCTGACAGCAGCAATGTTGCTGTGAATTTCAAACTCAAAATGTACATTGACCTCGACAGTTTGAAGCAATTTTATTTCCAGGAGGTGTAAATCCTAATTTCTTTCTTGATCATAACACAGTGTCTGAACACAGAAGAAAAGCACTAGACACCATTCATACAAACCTGCAGATCCCTGCTGTTTCTTGGGTTCTGGTTCCCATTCACGTGAACTGTGAAACTGTCTGGCACAAATGTCGGTGACGAAAAGGCTGATGAGAATTCAGAAGACTCTCGCGCTTCTAGAAGAAGAAGAGGAGCGGAAGGAGCTTCAGAGGAAAGTCCGGGCTCAAAGACGTGAAGAAAACCTGCATAAGAAAGATGTCCTGGTGATAGACACGGGTCGCCCTGTGTATTCTGGCATTGGAAAGTGCACAAGAACACGTGTGACCAGGGTTACTTGTTTGTCAAAACTCTCTTCAGAATTAATGTAAGTACTGGATGGTTTTCTTCTCTTCTTCTCTCCTCTTTGCCTCGTCTCGGTGAAGTGTAATTGGGGCATTGAAGAACTGTTCATCAGACTCCTCCAGCTCTGTTGCTTGTGTGCCAAGGCCTGGGTCTGTGAGGATGGTCTCTCCCTGTATGATCTCATGATGACAGTTTTAACAGATGTGGAGTACATATATATATATATATATATATATATATATATATTTGTTAAAACTTTGATTAAAATGTAAATGCTAATGTTAATCAAAGTTTTTAACAGATGCCGCCGCCCAACCCGGTTGAGCACTTTTTTAAGTTATTGTTGGTTAGCAACACAATTATATATATATATATATATATATATATATATATATATATATATATATATATATATATATATATATATATAAAAGAAAAAAGCATTATGTTTGAATCCTCTGTCAACCACTTTTGCTCATATGTAATTTTCACATGTTTTTCATGATTTGCCTTGAAATTACTGTTGGGTACTTACATATGGTGTTTCCCAAGATTTGTTTCAACAGAAAATGGATTTTCCATGTATGCATTCATTTGAAAATGCTTCTTTTGAAGGGCTAATCTGATTGGCTGTTTATCAGTATCTGCCCAATCATTTTTTTCTTGCATGTTTCTTTTGAATGGACAATTTTGATGTGTTGTTTTAGGTGTCAGCGTATTATGATTTATTTACCACTAAAACAAGACCATCCTCTTAAAATATGTGTGTGTGTGTGTGTGTGTGTGTGTGTGTGTGTGTGTGTTGTGTGTGTGTGTGTTTATGTCAGTGTTTGTGTGTGCAAACACACATGTACATGTGTGTGTGTGTCTGTGTGTCTGTGTGTGTATGTGTGTCTGTTGTTTGTGTGTGTGTTTGTGTGTGTGTGCACGCATGCATGCCCATGCACACATTTTCACATTTGTGAGTGTGTGTGTGTGTACGTGTGAGTCTGTGTGAGGGCTCCGTAAGGAAGACTGGAACCACACAGTTGAGTTTCATCAGTGAATAGATTCCTTTCTGAGAATGTTGCTCAGATTTTCTGACCAACACAGCATGCATTTGTATTCCTAGGAGCTAGTTGACACCAACACACATCATGAAAGGAAGCACAAGAGTACAGCTCTTTTATAATCCTGACACGCCCATTTTGGGGTAGCCGAGGCATGTGACATTATATTGAATTAACATGCTTCTCTCTCTCTCTCTCTCTCTCTCTCTCTCTCTCTCTCTCTCTCTCTCTCTCTCTCTCTCTCTCTCTCTCTCTCTCTCTCCCTCTCTCTCTCTCTCTCTCTCTCTCTCTCTCTCCTCTTTATACATTTTCAAAATTATTGTATAGATTCAAGTACAAATGTTTTTTTAAATGTATGTGAATGTTCATTTGTGTTCCCTCCTTGCCCCTTTTCTATATCTTCTCATGACATACTCTCCGCCTGTCCACCTTTCATTGACGTCCTTCATTTCTCTCTTTTTTTTCTTCTTCTTCTTCTCCTTTTTTTTAAAAATTTTTCTAATGTATTTGCAAAGTTTTTTTCTGTGTGTGTGTGTGTGTGTGTGTGTGTGCGTGTGTGTGTGTGTGTGTGTGTGTGTGTGTGTGTGTGTGTGTGTGTGTGAAAGGTTGGCTGTCATATTTTTGGGTTGCCTTTTGTATTTCAGTCCAGTATTCTTTTCACTATTTAGATGGTTCGTTAATTTTGAAGTCACATATTATCATTATTTTTCTGCCTCATTGAGGGCAAGATGTCAAAAGCCTGTATTGTGCTTATTCTTTATCCCTCATTAGAAAAGATCCGTCGGTTCATTCGTTCTCTCTCTCTCTCTCTCTCTCTCTCTCTCTCTCTCTCTCTCTCTCTCTCTCTAAACAGGACTCATGCTATGGATACCCATTGATGCTAGTTATATCATCATTCCACACACACACACACACACACACACACACACACACACACACACACACACACACACACACACACACACACACACACACACACACACACACACACACACACACACACACACACCATACCAGGCACACAGGGGACTGGAAACATTCTCAAGCTCCTCAGTTTGTTCATGTGCACGGGATTTGTATCAACTTACACACACTCATTTGATGAGGCACTGACTCCAGCTGGCTTTAGATGGAATGCAAGTCCTGAATCTGAAACATGTATTTATCAGATCAGCCAGCATGGTGAAGTGGTTAGCATTGTGGATTCCTGGCTAGGAGATTAGGGGATCCATTCCCATTGCGGTATTTATTTGTGGGATTTTTCTGCCATGACCAGTTGAATTTCAGCCACTTAATGGATGCGCCTCTGAGAGTGTTGCTATAATTTCCAGACCAACATTGCAGGTGTCTGTATCTCTTGGGCCTGGTTGGTGCAGAATATATCATGAAAGTAAGCATAGAGGACGGCCTGGCATACTGTCTCACACCGAATAGAAATCGGTATTTTTCCTCATCTTCATCATCTCATCCTCATCGTTCAGCTTAGAAAGATTAAAAAACCAGTCTCAGGTTTTGTGACTGTTCATACTCTGCTCTCTCAATGACCACAGTTTTGATTTTCTCCCAACATCTACACACGTTGTGAGGTTCTGTGTGGGGGTTACCTGTATCAGCAAATTCATGGGAGCTGTTGTTGGTTGGATGGACGTGGTGGTGCCCTCCCAAAGGAGAGCTCACACACACTGGCTCTGCAATTAAGCAATTGCTGTTATCAGCAGGGGGGCTTAGTAGGTGGTGTCCTGTGTATGTTGGTTCAGAACAGGCGCCACTGAACACTGCTGTATTAGTGACTTGGTAGCAGTGCAGTATCTCCTTTGGTGGGTTGCCTCTTGATACTTAACGCTTAATACTTAAACCCTGTGTTCTACTGGTGCCAGGGCTCTGGCAGAATAAGCCAGGCTGTGGCTATGGACAGTGGGAGATGGGATTTGGGGTAGGGAGGAGGCATTGGGGGGAGAGGGGGGTTGGAATGAGTTGGGTGGGTGCCATGGAAGTGGCACAGAAGTGGGGAGAAAAAAATCTGCATATTCATCTGTGTCATTCTTTTTTCTGCCTACAGAGTGTGGATAGAGTGCTGCATGTAAAAGACGATGAGATCCTCACTGCCCCCACCACCCCTCGCATCGGCGTCGATGCTCCTACCCCGCACCCACCCGGCACTCCCTCCCCTCGCTCCCAATGCTCAGACCCCACGCTCTCCCAGCAACCCCACCCCCCGCTCTCAGAACACCCACACCCCTCGCCCTCCAGACACCGCCACGCCCCGGTCTGCAGGCAGCTACACACCTCGCAAGGTTGTCACTGCCAAAGAACAGCAGGGGCGGGGTGTCATCGCAAAAAGTGGGAGGTCAGGTGGGAAGGATCTCAAAACCAGCAACAAGGACGAGGTCGGCAGGAAAAGTGCCAGCAGAGGTCGGGTCATGGTCAGCATGCTGAGAGGTACAAAGGTCATCGCCCGCAACCATGCTGATGGCCTGTATTACCCAGGTAGGTTTGGGGGGGGGGGGGGGGAGGGGGGGAAGGGGGGTGGCAGTGTTTTCCTAGAGAACTGAGGTGTTTTTGTTTCCTTTTTTTTCATTCATGGCTGAGGTGGAAAGAGTTGCTGTGTAAGATGCAAGGACTTCTTTTAGAATCCATTGTATCCTTGACTTTTGACAATTTTGTGCAGACAGCTTCCATTCAGTCACTGCCGTTGACTCTGCCTTTTTTTCGTTTTCATCTTGCTTAACTGTCGCCCACTGCTTTTTCCTGCCTTTGTGACTCTTTAAGATGTCTTTGCTCTAAACAGTCAGTGCATTTTGCTATGAAGTATAACCTTCCAACTTGCGTGCGTGCGTGCATGCGTGCATGCATGCGTCTGTGTGTGTGTGTGTGTGTGTGTGCGTGCATGCGTGTGTGCGCATGCGTGTGTGCGCATGTGTGTGTGTGTGTGTGTGTGTGTGTGTGTGTGTGTGTGTGTGAGAGAGAGAGAGAGAGAGAGAGAGAGAGAATCTGTGAACTTGGTCATGAAAATGTAGACACTTCTCAGAAGGGACAATTACTGTCCACTCAGCTGTGTACTTTTGCCCGTGTATCTTTATTACGAACCTGTTGTCACATTTCATTTTTGTTTGAAAATAATTTGACTGTTGTCCCAGTGATGCACGGACATTGTGAAATCTTGCAGACCTGAAGTGATGAAGTGCCCTTGTTTGCATAATGCAACTGTATGACTATTGTCCAGGATGTATGGGTATTGTGTATCTTGCACCCAGCATGATAAAGTGCCCTAGAGTGTGTCATGCCACTGTACGACTGATGTCCCAGTGACATATGGGCATTATGTGTCTTGCAGCAAAGTGATAAAGTGCCTGTATGTGTCTTACCACTGTATGACTGTTGTCCCAGTGACGTATGGGCATTATGTGTCTTGCAGCAAAGTGATATAAAGTGCCTGTATGTGTCATGCCACTGTATGACTGTTGTCCTAGTGACGTATGGGCATTATGTCTTGCAGCAAAGTGATAAAGTGCCTGTATGTGTCATGCCACTGTATGACTGTTGTCCCAGTGACGTATGGGCATTATGTGTCTTGCAGCAAAGTGATAAAGTGCCTGTGTGTCTTGCCACTGTATGACTGTTGCTCTACAATGTATAGGCATTGTGTGTCTTGCATTGCAAAGTGATACAGTGCCCTATGTGTGTCATGCCACTATAGGACTGTTGTCCCAATGATGTGTGGGCATGGTGAGTCTTGTATTACAAAGTGATACAGTGCCCTCATGTGTGTCCTGCCACTGTATGATAGTGTTTTCCCAATGGTGTATGGGCATTGTGTGTCTTGCAGGCAAATCAATGAAGTGCCCTATATGTGACCTGCCACTATAAGACTGTTGTGCCAATGATGTATGGGCATTGTGTGTCTTTCAGCCAAATGATGAAGTGCCCTATGTGTGTCATGCCACTGTATGACTGTTGTGCCAATGATATATGGGCATTGTGTCTTTCAGCCAAATGATGAAGTGCCCTATGTGTGTCATGCCACTGTATGACTGTTGTGCCAATGATGTATGGGCATTGTGTCTTTCAGCCAAATGAAGAAGTGCCCTATGTGTGTCATGCCACTGTATGACTGTTGTGCCAATGATGTATGGGGCATTGTGTCTTTCAGCCAAATGATGAAGCGCCCTATGTGTGTCATGCCACTGTATGACTGTTGTGCCAATGATGTATGGGCATTGTGTCTTTCAGCCAAATGATGAAGCGCCCTATGTGTGTCATGCCACTGTATGACTGTTGTGCAATGATGATGTATGGGCATTGTGTTTTTCAGCCAAATGATGAAGTGCTCTATGTGTGTCATGCCACTGTATGACTGTTGTGCCAATGATGTATGGGCATTGTGTCTTTCAGCCAAATGATGAAGCGCCCTATGTGTGTCATGCCACTGTATGACTATTGTTCCAGTGACGTATGGGCATTATGTGTCTTGCAGCAAAGTGATAAACTGCCTATGTGTGTCCTGCTACTGTATGACTGTTGTGCCAGTGATGTATTGGTCTTGTGTGTCTTCCAGGCAAAGTGGTAAAGTGCCCTAGTGTGCGTCGCGCCACTGTCGAGTTTCACCGATGGTCAGTGCGATGTCCTGACCCGCTTCATCCTGCCTGTAGGGGGCGCTGTAGCCTGTCCCCCGCTTTCTGTGAGTGGTGGAATGTGTCTTGCACTCTTTCCTTTCTTTCTTTCTGCGTACGCAGGCTGATACTCCTGCGGACACTGCCTGTATAGACCGCCAGTGGAGTTTTGTGTGTATGACCGTTTTTTATCCCGCCGTTAAGGCAGCCATACTCCATCTCCGGAGGGTACCATCATGTATAACAACAGTCCCCATGATCTTATGAACAGTGACAACTTTGACAGGAACTCATCGTAGTCATGGACGTAGAGAGGAAATGGAAAGTGAGAGTACTCAAATCATCGTGGCCACGGGGGGGAAGGGGGGGGGGGGGGTGCAGCTGGCAAGGGAGGCAACGTGTGACATCACAGTGACTGATCACTGTGGTGCTGATGATATGAAGTCTGCTGGCATCATGATGGTCATTAGATGTTGTGATGATCATTATTATCATTATCATGAATCAGAAGAATTTGATGACCTTGTATGAACATACAGTGACAATGATGGTTACAGTGGTGTTATGAAGAACTAGTAGTTATAGTCATAGTAGTAAGAAGTAGGAGAAAAGAGGAGGAAAAAGCAGTTGAGCAATAGCAGCAGCAGCAGTAGTATGGCAGTACTATCTGGAGCAGAAACAGTAGCAGTGTCAATCATTATGGTAATAACCGTTCTATTGAAAAATGATTAACAATTGTATCAAAAACGAATAACAATTATATTAGAATGATGACGTTGAAGGTGAAGATGACAGTGAGGATGATGGCGATGTGACAGGTGGGGGACTATGCACTGGTGCAAGTGATGAACATGTCGCTGGCCACGGAATGCTACGTGCCATGCATCGTGCAGTTCACCCCCCAGAGGCGCCAGACCCAGATGCAGTTCTACACCGTCATGCTCTACAATGGACAGAAGGTGAGCGTCTCCCTGTCTGTCTGTCTGTCTGTCTGTCTGTCAGTGCCTGTGTCTGTCTGTCTGTCTGTGGGGGGGGGGGGGGGGGGTACGGGATGGTGGTGGTGGGCATGTTGCAATAATGTTTGGCATTTCTTTGGTGTGTGTGTCATGTGTGTGTGTGTGTGTGTGTGTGTGTGTGTGTGTGTGTGTGTGTGTGTGTGTGTGTGTGTGTGTTTGTGTGTGCGTGTGTGTGTGTGTGTGTGTGTGTGTGTGTGTGTGTGTGTGTTCATTGTACAATCCTGCTTCTTCAGCATTTTCATCACTGTACATGCTACAATGCTGCTCAAATGTTGCCATGGGGATTACATATGATGGTTCATTTCCAGTCATTCTTACATTGTCATCATCACATCGACAGAGAAATCCTGGCAGACCACACTCTTCCTCACAGGCATCAAATGCCATAGGCTTGCCATGTATATAGCATCCTGCTTGGCATCACTCTCCCTGACCCAGATGGTCTCAGAAAACACTGTTCTGCTGGAGGGTGATGTCCCACAGGCTGACAGGAGAAGTGACGGATGGACACGCCTGAAGCACTGGACCAATCATGACACTTCTACCCTGTGGCACATGATTCAGGACAAACAGCTGTGGAGGTCCCAGATGACCCAAGTGTTCATCATGGCAACCCTGTGACTTGACGAAATGAGATGTAGTTTGTTGTTTGTCCATCGAGACGGCGGAAGACCATCTAGTCATCTTGTTACTTTCACAGGTTTCTGCACCTTTGCGGACAACTGATCACCACCCGTCTCTGTCCTGAGCAGTCTGCTCCCATGTTGTGTGGCTGATGTTGAAGGCCTTCAGGAAAGATTTGAGGCTGTCTTTGAAATGTTTCTTCTGGCCTCCATGAGAGCGTTTTCCATGTTGTAGTTCGCCAAACAATAGTTTCTTTGGCAGCCGATGGTCTGGCATGCGAACTACATGACCTGCCCAGCGAAGCTGTGACTGCATCAGGATGGTGAAGATGCTAGGCAGGCCAGCACAAGTGAGGACTTCAGTGTCCAGAATCTTATCTTGTCACTTAGTGCCCATGAGTCTTCTGAGGCAGGTGGTGTGGAAATGGTTCAGTTTTTCTGGCGTGACGCTGGTAAACCGTCCATGTTTCACAGCCATAGAGCAGTGTGTGACTACCGATGTAGTATACTACCGATGAGGGTCAATTGTCGTCATCTCAGAAGCATGTTTTTTTCGGCCCTAATTACTGGCTATTTTATGAAGTATCACTGTGAACAGAGGGTGAACAGTGTTAACATATGAGTCATGCATTTCTGCTGTTGCTATAAAGGCTTGTTGTTGTTGGTTAAACTGGTTTGGATAAGTGGTAAAGATTCTGTGATTTTCAAGTATGTCCTTGAGTCTGATCAGCAGTCTAATAGGCAGGCAGCCAGAGAGGAACGATTCGTATACACAACACATGGTCTCAAGGGTCACTCCAGACAGTTAGCTTTCCATGTTGAAGTATTCACTCTGTTTGTGTGTTGGAAGTGTTCACTTTTTTATTTAATGATAAATGTTTATTTTGGATGGTTGAGAATTGAGACTGGTCCCTGGCTTTTTATCCATGGTGTGTATACATGGCACGACAGAACTCTTCAGCACAATTCCTCACCAGTTACTGTGACTGTGACATAACCAACCCGGAGGTTTTACAACATAGTTCATCACCAATTCTTGTGAATTTGTCTCTAGAAGAACTCTTCTTTCACAGTTCATCACTAGTCATGACAGAAGTCTTTGAACACAGTTCATTACGAATCATTGTGACCGTACATATGCTTGTTATTCAGGTGACAACACGCAGGTCTCACTTGGTGAAGATCAGCAAGGAGAGGTTCGAACTTTCTGCCCGCTACATCACTGACGTCCCAGGGGGAGGACAGGAACAGGTAGGACATGCCCTTTGTGAACCTGTCCAAGGATACTGTACTGTGATGTGTGTGTGTGTGTGTGTGTGTGTGTGTGTGTGTGTGTGTGTGTGTGTGTTTGCGCATTCATTGTGTGTGTCCTTGAATCGATCCAAGGAAAGTGGACTGTGATGTATGAGTGTCTGTGTGTGTGTGTGTGTGTGTGTGTGTGTGTTGTGTGTGTGTGTGTGTGTGCGCATTCATTTGTTTGTGTGTGTGTGTGTGTGTGTGTGTGTGTGTGTGTGTGTGTGTGTGTGTTTGCATGGGTTTGTGTTCATGTGTGTGTGTTTGTTTTGTTGTGTCTGTGCTTGGCGGGTGTGTTTGTTTGATGGGTGTGCAAAGGTCATATATGTATATATGCATACATGTAAGTGCGTGTATGTGTTTCCATACATGTATGCGTACATGCATGTGTCTTAGTCTGTTATTCATCCTTTTTTTTTTCACCTCAGGGTTGAGGCCAATGTGTACATTTCTGAGAGGCGAAAGACAGAGGAGGACAAGCTGAGAAGGAACAGGTATGAACGACGATAATAAAAAAAAAAAAAAAAAACGTGAACATCTATCCACATTTTATAATAAATATGTATACACTGGACAAATTGTGAGCAAGATGTACAGCATGCACAGAAGTGTATTGTATTTTTTTATTTGTGTCATGAGAAAAAAAAAGTAGTTTAAAAAAGAGAGTGTTCAAGAAATACATACACATCCACAAGTATGAACACATCTTTGGAAACCAGTTGTGATGAGGAAAAGAAGCACTGCCTTGCTTGATCTTTCTTTCTTTCTTTCTTTCTTTCTTTCTGCATATGCAGACTGATACTCCTGCGGACACTGCCTGTATAGACAGGCAGTGGAGTTTTGTGTGTATGACCCTTTTTTTTTTTATCCGCCATTAAGGCAGCCATACTCCAACTTTGGGGAAGGTGCATGCTATGTGTAACATGTCATCCATACCAACGGCCAAACTGGCCTTCTCTTCCAAAAGTTGGTGATGGGATTTTACATGTGTGCAAGATGTTGTGCGTGCATTCACATACAGAACCTCGGTTTATAGTCTCATTCAGAGGACCATATGTGGAATGGAGTCAGAACCAATGAAAAATCCCCCTGTACCGAAATTCAAACCCGCAACCCCAGGATCACGAGTCCAGCGCTCTACCAACTGAGCTATTCCGGCCCCCTTTGATGATTTGAAGAACACTGCAGTTCAGCCTGAGAGTGTGTGCAGCTTCCCCAGCCCAGCAATCTCTTTCACTTCTGAGATCATCAGTTGTGTGACAAAAACAGCCCAAACCACCAGCATTGATGCAGCATAATGTAATTGATCTGTCTCTCAGGTTGTTGTTATTAGTCTGGATTATGGTGTGTGTGTGTGTGTGTGTGTGTGTGTGTGTGTGTGTGTGTGTGTGTGTGTGTGTGTGTGTGTGTGTGTGTGTGTGTGTATACACATGGGTACATGTGTATGTGTGTGTGTGTACATTGTTTGGGAATGGAGGGGGCCAGAAAAAGGAGTCTCGAAAATGGATCGGTGATGGGTCGTCAAATTGTGTGTTATGTTCACAAAGACAGTCCCTGTTTTACTCCAGAGACCGCCAACAGGACAGCTCCAGGTCCAGTCCAGGTCAAGGTCATCATCTCCCCCATCCCGACCAAGATCACCCACTCCTGGTGGAGGTCTCGGAGACTCTTCAAGACTGTCCAAATCACATCCATCCAATTCTCGACATCGTCGGGAAATGAAGATTGTGGGTGAGAACACTGTCCCTTTTGTTTCTGCATGTGGATTTTTTTGTTGTTAATTGAGTGGAGACAACACAAGCAGGAGAAACAATTTTGCTTTGAGAATTTGATCTGTATCTGAAGAGGGGTGAGTTTCTCTGAGAGTTTTGATGTGCCTATGGAAAAATGTGACTTTGCTGGTGGACATGTTGTTGGACATTGCACTGAGATATGATATGTACATGGACAACTGTGACTTCATTTGCATTGAAAATTCAATCTGCATGCAGACAGAGGTGATTTTTGCTTTGAGAATTTGATCAGCCCTGGGCAAGTTTTGACTTGGCACACTTAGATTTGACATGGACAGAGACGCCTTAGCACTGAAAATTCCAGCTGCATTTGGACAAACGCAGTATTCAGCAACATTCACCATAGAGAGGAGTTTGTTATTTGTGGTCTAGTGATGAATGAGAGTGGTTGTCTAAAGTCATGTCTAGCGTAACCCAATCAGGTCATTATAGAGAGAATCATGATTCTCTTTCAAGTTGCATAGCATTTGCTGACTTTAAAAAAAAAAGTCCACACCTGTATATACAGATATAAAATAAACATCACTCGATGGAAAGGAATGTGAAGATCAAACTTCATTTGACAGCTGCCGATAGTTTTCTTTTTACATGATTAAAGAATGGTATCATGTTGGTAGACCGCATCTGGCAAGCTTAGACGGGCAAGTAGAGGTGTAGGAATATTGTTTTCTACACGACTCAATTGAGTTAATGGCTCTTTGGGCAATGAACTGTCAGAGATTTATTGTGACCAGGACACACCAGTATGGAAAGCAGAGCTCCTCCTTCTCCTTCCACCGCTGTGATATTCCCTGAACTGAATCAGATATCCTGTGACTGCTGGGTGGACAGGGAGGGTTTTCAACAATCTGAAGTCACAAGTAGTTCAAACTCATGGCCGTCCTCTCCACAGTGAAATGCTCTAATCATTTGGTTTAAAGCCGCTCAGAGCAGAATGCAGACCTTATACTTTGTTAGTAGAGTGCTTAAGGGTTTTGTTATCATTTTTGTCTGTGTGTGGATGGATAAGTGTGTGTGTGTGTGTGCTTTTACATATGTGAGCAAGCATATGTGTGTGTTTGTCTGTATTTGTGTCTGTGTCTCTGTACAGGTGCGTGAGTGTGTGTGTGCATGTGTGTGTGTGTGTGTGTGTGTGTGTATGTGTGTGTGTGTGTGCGTGCGTGTGTGTATGTACATGTGTGTGCATATGTTGTGTTTGTGGTCATGTGTGTTTGCATGCAAATGTGTGTGTGTTTTGTATGCAAGTATTTTGAAAGCATATATGTATGTGAATGTGTGTTTGTGTGTACTTGTTTTTCATAAACATTTTGTTATCCTTGAAATCAGAATTTGTCCCAAACTATGCAGGATGCATTTGGATGACCAAATTTATTAATGCATGAGTGTTTGAGAATAAAGCAATGCTAGTATAAAAAGCTAAATATACCAGCTTTTGCCATGACCAGCAGAGTCTTGTGAGCTTGTAGAGGCCAAGCATACCACTGTAGACATGAATTACAGAACTAAAAGCATGCGGAGCTTGTTACTAACTCCTCTAATTACTCTACATTTAATTCAGGCAAGCATGATGAAGAAGAGAGATACAAGACAGCAAACGTTCCATCGAGACACGTTCACGCTCTCGCTCAGAGTCTGAATCCCCATCGCGTGAAGACAGTCTGCACCAAAAGGCAAAGTGCGCGGTCTCGGTCACCTTCATGTTCAAGGTCACGATCAAGGTCTCCATCTTCGTCACCAGACAGAGACTCCAAGTTGAAGAAAGAGGTCAAGAAGAAGTCTAGGTCTGGCTCCCGCTCTCGATCAGGGTCTTCCAGGAGCAGCGTTGACGTTGTGCAGGGAAGAGGACATGGAGAGGAGATCAAGGTCAAGGTCAGGGTCAGATTCAAGGTCAGAAAGTCGGTGACTGACCGGCAGAGAGAGCTGAAGAGGTTGAAGAAGCAGCTGAAGAAGCAGCGTCATAAGCAGGCCAAAGAACGCAAAGTGAGTCTGTGCTGCCTCTGTTGATGTAACTGATTGGATGATGAACACACACGCATGCATGCACGCACACACACTCACACACAGATGCACACACAGTTAAGTGCATATTTTCAGTCTGTTGCTTTCCCGTACATGTTCTCTTTCATTTTCAATTTTGTTTGTTCAATACCCCACAGCAAATAAAAGACCCTACTTTAAGCCTGTTTTATTAAGAGGTAATGCCACCCAGCCAAGGTCACCCATGTATATATCCCTTGCTGTTGTTAGTGGTGGTGACATTATATAGATTTCACAGATGCAGAGAAAAAGCACACAAAAAAACATGCACAATTTTGACACAAAGTGAACAGACCCAGAAAACGGGAAGATTGATCAGAAATTACCAGGCCGGAAGATTTGGCACAACAGAAAAGACAAGAAAGATGTCAGATGATCAAGAATGATAGAGAAGATCATTTTGCATTGTGTGTGTGTGTGTGTGTGTGTGTGTGTGTGTGTGTGTGTGTGTGTGTGTGTAGAGAGAGAGCGAGAGAGAGAGATTCACCGATGACATTCTCCAAAATAATGGAAACAGCACATCCTAAACCAGTGAGCTGGCTCAGTATGTGTGTAGATATCATTCTGAAATATATTGAATAGAAGATTGTTGACTGCTTTGCTATCATTCAGTGATTATATTTGCATAGAAAGGGGCAGTGAGAGCTTACAAGTCTTGTAGGATATGGACAACACACATCATATACCCTCAGATGCATTAAATATCTTATTGAAGTGTGTGAATTAAAACATAGGTGTCAACCCAGTTTTCCTCATTTTACAACTTCCCATATTGAAAAGTAATTTTTCCCTTATTCCGAGCCCACAAACCTTATACATTACCGAAAACACAAAAACATAAACAAAAATTGTTGTGAATACAATGTTATACTCAGTATCAGGCAGAACTTCTTGAAACAATTGGCAGTTTAAGACAGTTTATGAATAACAGAAACACTTACCTATCCAACAGAACCTCCTCTTCCATTCCAGCAGAATGCATCTCTTGAGACAGTGTGTAAACTGTGATGCAGAATTAAAACTGTTTATAAACCCATTGTTTACACACTCTTCCACTTCACCAACATCATGAGTCCATCAAAGACACAAACCAATGTGTTCTATGCACCTTCCACTCCTACCAATGTCATTAGTCCATGGAAGTCAGGAGTACATCATTACTTACTGTGATCACCAAAGTTTCTTAATCAGTTTTACCCATATTCAAACTTGTGTACAGCTGTACAGACCCGAAATTGTAGGTTTCCATACAGCAATCCGGGAAAACCGTATAGATTGACACCTATGCTAAAAGATCTTTGACTGTGTGGTTTTCATCCATTGATTATAGATCATGGAGACACACATTGCTCAGGGCACATGTTAAAGATGGACCACACATGTTAAACATCCTCTGCCTGTCTTAAAGAGTGACTCAGAAAGTCAGAAATCCACTTGGTTGGAATGCTCTTCCCTCGTCACAACAGATACTGCAAGATTTTCATAAGAGGCTAGATATTATTTGTAACCGTACAAAAACATCCCCAGTCCCCAAGAAAGGGAGTTGGAAGGGTTGAGTGAGATGGTTGGGTGGAGTGCAGCTCAGAGCAGATGTGCAGTGCTTACCCTGTCTTTTCACAGGTGAACACTATTGACCCCCTGTTCCTCATGTTGCATTCAACTGTTGCAGAGGCTGAAGAGAAAAGTGAAGGAAATGTCCAACATGCAGACCCAGCTTTTGAAGAGAATTCTCGATGAACATAAGGAGGAGGAAGAACAGAAGAAAGCAGAAGAGGAGGCACAAGAACCAGGTGAGGTGGATTTTGAATTAACATTTTTCTCCTTTTTTTCTTTTCTTTTTTTGGTACATTGATTTTTTTTAACCTAATATACATTTATTTACCAAATTATTATTAAAGTGCGTCAAAGTATTGAAACTGTGGTGAGTGAGTCAAAGTATTGAAACTGTGGTAAGTGAGCCAAAGTATTGAAACTGTGGTATTCTTAAAACAAAAGTTACAAAATTGGAGTCAAAACTGCACCAAATTTTTGTATGAAAATCTAGATCAGTACAGAATTTACAGTGTTTGTTGGTCTGTGTGTTGCTGATGTTTATAGGTGATCATATTGGGCACTCACCTCCATTCCAAAAATTCAGAGTTGATCCACTCCCCACATTGTGGTCATCTCACACATTGTCACATATGTCTGAAATGATTTCCAAAACACCTGTATGGTCCAGAATGCTTTCTGAGCTTTTAGTTTTGATTCAACCAAGCCTGCATTGCTAAACTGTCCACAGCCATGGTAAATGAATAGTCTTGAACCACTGACGCTCATTGTCATACTTAATACGAAAAAAAAAAAATCATCGTCTAGAATCAGATCAGCTTGTAAATGGTAACCACTAGTTCCACAGCAGATGACTCAAAACACCAACCCTTCCCAAATAATTCTGATGGGACTAACATGTAGGATCACCCTTTATATGTGGATCAGTTTTTGATGGATGCCACACGGGTGGATGTGAGGAGATTGAAAGTCAATTTCTTTTGCAAAGGACAACCCGTAACAAATCCTCTCCCTAGCCGAGCAGTCTTGCAGATGTCGGTTCACCAAACTGCCATAATTTTATAAGGGGAGAGCAGTCACAAATACTTCCTATTTGCTGCAATGTTAACTTCCTGCAGTTCTTTCCCTCAATTTTTGATCATGGTGAGGAAAGATCTTTTGTGGAAATTATCACAGTGAAAAACTTTTTTTGTGGGGTGAAAATTTACCAGTTTACTAAAACAAACCTAAACAAATCCATTTACAAAGAAGAAAAAAAAAATGCGAAATTTTAGAAATTCTAATATTGTCAAAAACTGTTGAGAGTGAACAATAATGTTCAGTTTTAAGAAATGTTCAAGGGAGAAGGGAAAGGAGAAGAGAGAGATGTGTGTACTGCTGAGATTGATGTAAAAAAAAATGTCCATACGTTGATCATCTGTTAATATTTTAGAAAAAAAACATTTAGATTATTTTCACCTTCAATCCGTCTTTGGCTTTTTTTTTAAAATAAAACACTTTACAGCTTGATCTATGTTGTTTTTTTTCAGTTGGAAGTCTTGATGTGTAAGTGCCTTACTTATCTTCATTTCTGAAGGTCCTGTGTGTCATGTGTTTTTTTTTTTAGCTAAATCTAAAACAACATGTTTTCACTACATCTCATTCTGTTTGATTTGTCCATATGTTTTGTTGATATGTATTTGTGTCACATCCCCTTGTTTCCCCCTGCTCCAGTGAATTTGTAAGTGGTCTGGGAATTATTTACATTAAGTGCAGATAAATGTACATGATGATGATGATGATCATGATGATGACGAAGTTGACCTTTGCCCTCAGAAGAAGAAGAGGTGCCAATAGTGACGCCCCGGATGATGCGTCTCCGTCGTTCCATGCCTGAACTAAAGCCTGCTGAGGAGGTGCTCGCTCGTTTCTCTGATGATGGCTGGTACTACAGAGGTAATGTGTGTGTGCGTGTGTGTGTGTGTGTGTGTGTGTGTGTGTGTGTGTGTGTGTGTGTGTGTGTGTGTGTGTGTGTGTGTGTGTGTGTGTGCGCGTGAATGCATGTGTATTCTTATGTTTGTTTGTGTGTGCATGCAAAAATATAAGAGCACATTAAATGTGCACATGCATTCATGCTTGTGTACCCATGTATGCTAGTTTAGTTCACTAAATCTGTTTCTTACCAATCTGCTTGTATAAAAATGATTGAAATATGTTAGTATAAAAAGGACAAGAGCAGATGCTTTTTATAAAACGCGAGTTTCCACATATGTGTGAACAGTACACTAAACAGTAAGTCAGTTCTTAATCGGCAGTGAATTTGAGAATGATTTGTGTGTGAAATTGTTATTAGTAGTTTACAAGTGTGCAATCGAGGGACTGTTTCCATTGTCCTTCATCATGTTCACTCTTACCAACAACAGTGTGAGTAATCTGGTACATCCTCTATGTCATCACAGGCACAGTTCAGCAGAACCTAGGAGATCTGAGTTACATTGTGGAGGATGCCACTGGCTACATTGAGAGAATCTGGAGAGAGGACATCATCTCCGACTATGACGACAATGCCCCGCCTCTTAAAGTAAGGACTGATCCTGGTTCTTCTTCTCTGTTTCAAGAACCAAAGACCTGAAAGAATGAACACAGTGTTTCTTTTTGTCTCTCTCAGTGATAGAATAATGGAAGATTGCTTCTATTTATCCTTATGCTTGTTTGTTTGTTTTTATGTCCGCGATTGTTTGGTGCTGTTTCTTTTTACTTCTCTTTCTTTTACTTATTTTCTTAAATAGGTGTTTCGTGTTTAGCTGATTACAGTTGTTGTAGTATTGGAATCCAGGAAACGTTAACTAGGAAAGTGTTGCAAATTTTTGTTCCCAAGACCAGTTCTCAAAAATGATTGGCAGGAGAAGTTTTCTTTGAATGCTTTCAGAGTAACTCACAGTTGACAGATATTGTGCAGTTCCACTAAAGTCCAAAGCCACTGATCTTCTTACGCCATTTTTTTTTTTTCTAATTTTCCCGCTGTGTTTACTGCATAAATAAGGACTTTGAACAACAGTCATTGTTTATGATTCCTTTCAAATGGTCATCTGATTTGATGCCTTCAAAGCAGTTGTAGTTCAGACTTGTTCAAAACTAGAACAGAGAAAGATGGCAACATATCAGCACCTCAGTTAGGGAAAAAAAAAAACCCAGCACAAGTGATGAACCTACATAGACAATCATATAACCTCGTGTTTTGCAGAACAAAGCTAAGAGATAGGATTGCTCACTTGTGTCCCACACAGAGTTGTCTTTCCCCAACAGGAGAACGACAGAGTGGTGGCCCAGCATCCTCAGCACAGTGGCAGCTATGCTCCAGGCAGCGTTCTGTCCTTCGACGATGTTCTGCAGATGGTCACCATTCAGTTCTACGATGGCCAGGAAGGGGCGGTGCCCAGGGCGGAGGTGTACCGTCTGCCGCTGGAGAAGTACAACCACGATGTCCTCCACATTCAGCAATGCCAGCGAAACATGTTGGGACTGTCTGTGGTGGCCCGGGATGACGACAGTGGAGAGTATTTCCCTGGTGAGAGGATTGTCCTGTGTTTTTGCTGTTCATTCCGCTTGCCACAGCAACATGTTTAGGTGGTATCCCATCTGGTGGGATGTGCATTTTGAGACACTATTTGACACTATGCAGACAACTCTACTTGAAATGCTGTTGCACTGTGATGTCTACTCGCAACCAAATTAGAGTACAAAATCCTTGCATTGATCCATGTCTTTTTAATGGACGATGAATCTGAATTCCGTCTCTTTAAAATATATTATCCACATCTCATTATGTATTGTTATTGTGGTTATATAAAACCAGTGTCTCCTCATTTATACTTAACCCTGTATCCATGAATCATGATGTATAACAAATCCATCTCCTATTGTAGATGAAAGTTGATAATTTATCAGCTGCGAGAGAACATCTATGAGCAAACCGTCTGTTCAGCACAGCAAGTTCTGTGAGGGATCGTTTTGTTCACACTGTGATACTATTTGGGTCCTTGACAGACCTCCCTCTCCCTATACCAACTAACAAACAATCTTTCCATTGTTTGTAATGACTTTTCTGTATGCTAAATTGTTAAAACAATTGTCAGTATAAATCTCTTAACCCCCGCTTTGTTTATTTCAATTTTCCCTGGCTTCCAGCTAGCATTTGCTTCAGCCATGTTTGTTTTCCTACTGGATGTCACCCCTCAAGATTAACAGAACCTTTCATTTATTGTACACATTAAGTTTGTGAAGGGTAGTCTAAACATGAATCAAATCATTGTTGTAAGTATCTGTACCCACCAGGCCGTTTTGGTATGGGGGGAGATTTTTCCCTAGGACTTAACATTGGTTCTGACTGCATTTCCCATACAGTCCTTCGAATGAGACTGTAAACGAAGTTCTGTGCGTGAACGCACACATAACACCTTGCACACACATAAGACCCCATCACCAACTTTCAGAAAAGGCCAGTTTAGCTGTTGGTATGGATGACACGTTACACATAGCATGCACCTTCCTGGAAGCTGGAGTTTTGCTGCCTTAATGGCAGGATAAAAAATGGTCATACACACAAAACTCCACTCCCTTTGTTGGGTATATGGGATTGATCCTTGCCTGTCTATACAGGGAGTGTCCACAGGAGTGTCAGCCTGCATATGCAGAAGAAGAAGAATCTGTACACAACTGTCACACTATAGGTTCTTATCAGTTTCATGTTTTGTGAACTGGAATCAATCTACTTTCCTGGAAAGACTTCTCTGTACAAACTGAACTGTCATGACATTGTAAAAGTCACTGTTGACAGGTTCCAGTGTACTGTCACAACCCCAGGTCTGAGAACAACATGCCACAGACTATAGGACAGAAAACTCAACTCTCAACAATTTCTGATGAATGCATTCTCCCTTAACCTGCTTAGAAAGCAAGCAAGGGGTTTTTTTTTTCCATGCTGGAACACTACAAATTCATGCTACAAATGTGTTTGAGGAAAGGTTTTTTTGCCTTACTGTCCGTTTGTTCAGCTTTCGATCAGAAATTAAACCAAGTCTGGATCCAGTGTCCGGACTGTTCCTTTGTCCACTGGCTGGATGGGATTCATGATTTTACTGTCTTGATTTCAGAGTTAGGGACAAGGCCTATCAACCCGTTAACTATCACCGATAAATCTGCTAATCAGTGAGAGACAGACATCCTTGTGATGGGATGAGAGGGACAAATGAGATCAACAGGCACTATTATTTATTGTAACTACTTTGACATGGACAGCACGACCTTCTTCTGCTGAATCAATGACATTGTTCAACATGTCATTTCACATCATTACCCTCTGACCTGCTGTTAGGGAGTTTAACTGTCCTGCTGGGATGCTGGGGACTCATTCAATGTAAACTGTATCCATGCCTTATGCAGAATCTGGTCTATGTAATTTCCTCTTTTCTGTTATGTATACTCAATGTTTTTTTTTTTTCTCTCTCTTTCTGTACGGTCATCCACTGTCTTTTTTACTGCTGTTCAGGATAGGATTCTTTCCCCTCTGTATTGACAGCCCTGAAAGCATCCAGTGTTTAGCTGGCTGAGAATACAACTAACGAAGGTCAGGAGTCAAGAGGTTAATAATCAGCAGCAATGGCATCATACTGTGTGTCCCAGGGCAAATTGTGGATGTCAAGGAGGGCGGACAGGGCTACGTCATTCGGTGGAGTGACGGGTCACAGGCAGAGCAGCTTCCTGTACACATCTTCAGCGGTCACACGTCGCCCGCGCCTGTTGATCGGGGACCGAGTTCTGGCAGTGGCCAATCCGGAGCAGGTGGTGTTCCTGCCAGGCCAGATCATCGGAGCTCAGGAGAGGAGCATGGTTGTTCGCTTCTGTGACGGCCAAGTGTAAGTGTTTGTTTGTATATAGATGGTTTCAGTGATTCTCTTTGTAGAGCGCCGGACTCGTGATCCTGGAGTTGCGGGTTAGAATTTCGATACAGGGGGATAAGGGGATTTTTCCCTTGGAGTTAACATTGGTTCTGACTCCATTCCTCAGACAGTCCTTCGAATGAGACTTTAAACCTAGGTTCCATGTGTGAATGCACACACAACATCTTGCACACACATAAAATCCCATCACCAACTTTTTGGAAGAGTAGGCCAGTTTGGCCGTTGGTATGATGACACGTTACACATAGCATGCACCTTCCCCAAAGATGGAGTATGGCTGCCTTAATGGCAGTATAAAACGGTCATACACACAAAACTCCACTGCCTGTCTATACAGGCAGTGTCAGCAGGAGTATCAGCCTGCATATGCAGAAAAAAAAAAGAAAGTGATTCGCTTTGTTGTGAATTCTTTCCTGTTCTTGGTGTGTGTACATATGGGGAGGAGAAGTACAAACTGGACAAGGAAAAATTTTGCAGTGACCCACGCCTTTGAACACAACTGACAGAACTGCAGGAACCTGGTGAATTGTTCTTCAGTGTGGTGCCCAGTGACTGCTGATGGAGTTAGAAGATGTAGGGGTGTATGTTTGTTTACATGCATGTGCTTTTTTTTTTTTTTTTTTTGGTATTGTGCTATTTTTTTTTTCTGTGTTGAGATGCCTTGTGTAATCTCTTTCAAACTTGCATAGTCTCAAAACTGTTCTTATGTAAAACCAGCTCTACTTTTCAAGTTTTTATGACACAATTAACAGCAGCATGGACTGTTGTCAGTTCTTTGTGATATTAGTTCATTATTCAGCATATATGTTCTGTGTGTGTGTGTGTGTGTGTGGGTGTGGGGGGGGGGGGGGGTGCGTGCGTGCTTGTGCACATGCACGTATATCTTCTGATTGCCTGTTTCATTAACTACATAGTGATAATGGGATCTAACAAGAAACGTTTTTGTTTTTTTTGGGTTGCCCCCATCACTTCTCAGCCAACGGTAACCAATCTAGTTCTGAGTGTCAGCGTGTTGCATCATTTAACAAAAATCCTGTTTCAACTTGTTCCAGGCGTGATGATGTCATCCCCCTCTTCAGCTACTGGCTGAGCTCAGGGTATTGTGAAGAAGCATCCTACTTCTGGAAGCTCCACCAGCCCCACTTCGGAAAGAGGCAGATGTACCATGCATGAAGACTACGGGGATAGCTCGAATTTTCATAACCCATTGTTTTCCCCGAGAGTAGCTATGTCCTATTGAAAGAAAAGACAGTTTTCTCTTACTCTTCTTCTCATAACAGTAGAAAAGAAACTGTGTACTCATCAGCCATCCCATAATCCCCTAGGGCTGAGGAATCAATGGCAGGTTTACTTCACATTCATTGGTTTGAGGAAAATGCAGATTTGTATTGAAGCATTTTATTCCCCCCCCTGAAGTCACTGTTGAGGTTAATACCTCTATATATTGTATATATTTGTGGATGCTACTGCTGATAGCAAAGCTTGTACTTGTGTGAATGCGTTTTCTTTTATTTTTTTTCCCACCTTTTATTGCATGTGAATGTACAAAAAGAATGTTTCATATTTGGAAAATATTGTGCATGTCTTATCTGAGGAAAAAAGCCTCGTATTCTTTGCTATTGCTGAAATAGTTTTGTTGTTGTTATTCCTGTAGAGATATGTTGCTTCGATCAAAAAAAAAAGCATTTAATTTAAAAGAAAAAAAAAACACAGAAATTGGATTAGTGTGTGATGGTTCTTTTTCTTTGCATTTTCATTTCGTAGTGTTGTATATTTTTCTAATCCATAAGCATGCATTTACATTTTCTTAGAGTGAAATGCATTTCAAAGTTCTGTTAATCCCAATTTCTGAATATACAGTTCTGTATAGACTGAAGCAACAATGGCAGTTGGTTCTTATTTTCAGCTGTATTCCAAATAAGACATATATATATATATATATATATATAAATAAAATATATATATATATATATATACATATATATATATATATATATACGAACAGGAACAAACATCTGGAGTCTCTCTCACATAATTCTTGACAACCCTCTCAGTTCTGAGCAAATTCTGTACTCTCTCCAAAACCGTTAACCCCTGACATAGCAAATTCAGTTACTGTAAGTAACTTTAACCCTACCAGCACTGAAAGAGGAGATTCTGGTTCTTTCAGCAGTTTTAACCCTCTGGCACCAAGCATGGTAACTTTAATCATGTCAACAGCGACCAAGCAATTAATGTTGTTGAGCTGGATTGTCTGCTGCTACTATGCAAGTCATCACACTTGCTTTGTTGAAAACAGTCTGAACTTTACATTTCTCTTCTGAGTCATGTCAACAACTTCATCTGCTTCGCTGACAATGCAAAAACTTCATACAGCAAAAACACACATTGCTTGTGCGAAACTAGACATTTTCATGAGAACAAAAAGCATACAACGTCTTTTCTGCCATTGCTATGGTGAATCAAACATGTATACCTTTTGATGTCATCAAAACATCAATATTTACTGCGTAGACTGTTGCCATTTAGTGGCTAGCTGTGATATTGTCACTGGTGTTTCACCGGTCCATTTGATCTCTGTGTGTGAATGAGATGCATTTAACCTGTATGTAGTGCTACATCCTGATTATCCTGCATAGCTATATTTCCTGTGCCAGTTTTCTGTTGGACTCAGTGTACCCTGTAACCAGAGTTAAAGCTTCTTTCTCTCTGCATGTGAGTGCATGGAAGAGCGTGTGCGCGCATGTAATGCATTTGTTACCAATAGCAATATATTTGTGCATGGTTTGCTAATTTATCTCATTTGCTTTGAGGGGTTTCTTTATCTGTTCCATATCTTTCATGCACCCCTACCTCCGCCCTTCTTCAGTCCTCGACTATAATCTCCGTCCACCTTTCATACCTCCAAACTCTGCTCCTCAAACGAACTGCCACTTTACGCTGGGGTATCTTTTTGTTCATTTGTGTGTGATCTTTTGACTGCATATGCTTCAGTGTGTACCTGTGACTGCTGCAGTCATGCAAAGATAAGCAGTGTATTCTATATAGGAAAATGAAATTCTCTCAAACAGTACACCATTACCTTTTTAGGGTTCGCTCTCTTCTTTTCATCCTTTTCTTTTGAATTATGGTTCTGTCAGTTATTTTTTTTTTTTATTTTGTTTTTGTTTTTTGGGGGAGTTGCTTTTTTTTTTTTTTTTTTTTTTTGATTTTGCTTAAAGACCTGTGCCTGTGATATTGGCTGTTTCGCCTTCATATTCATAGATCTCTAGACACTCAGCAACGTCCTGAATGAAGTCCGTCTGATTATAGATTCTTTCCCTTTGAAGACTTTTTGTAAGGCATGTTCGCTCTTGTTGATAATTTTTTCCCAGTTTAATGTAACGATTATAGCCCAGCCCATAACATGAGGCCTTTTCAGGGCTGTCACTAAGTGGGGGTGAAAGTCCTTGCATACGAAAAACAACAAGAAACTTATTTGCAAATTATAGATTAAAGATTTTTTTTTTAAGAAAAAAAAAAAAGGCTGCGCCGAAGGTGCTACGCCTCCCACTGAAATTTTCACCCCCAATTTACAAACGTTAATACAAAATTAATTGGAAACAAGCAACTAATTTTTTTTCTTTTAAGACAGCAAAGGAAAATGCACATTTAGAGTCCACTCTGGATAGTTTGCACAGTCTCACCACTAAGGAAAAAAAATTGGCACATTATACATATTATGAGAGAGAGTAAACCTGCAAAGACTTTGTAGAGCAAACACAGAAGAAAATGACACAGCAGTGAAAAACACTGGACAACAGGAAAGAAAAAGTCAAAAAAGAAGAAGAAAAGTCGTAGGAAAGAGGAAATTTCTGGCATATTCCACAGCTGTGCAAAAGAAAAAGTCAAAAAAGAGGAAGAGTGAAAGAGTCACAGGAAAGAGTTTCTGGCATAGATTTCCAGAGCGCTTAAGGGAAAGAGCCCTCGGCATCCCCCATAGGTGCTTGTCCATACCAGATTTGGCACCCAATGAAGACTCCTTTCATGAAAGCCCTTTGGCTTTTCTTTTTCGTTTTAAAGATTTTTGGAGATGGTTTCAGAGGGTTCCATAAGTTACAGTTTAATTCACTACAGATCTGATTATCAGCTTTATCTGCCAGTATTTCTTTTTTAACTATTGTCAAGCACTGGCGATAAATTTGAAAAAAAAAAAAAATGCAAACTTTGCGCAAAGAGTTCTCATGTTCAGATATTGATAGATTTTTTTTCCCTCTCCTTTGAACACTGTGATATAATATATAAAGCAATGATCATGTGATATGTCAGAGTGCCATTCAAACAATTACTTCAACTGAATTGCTGCTCCTGGGAAAATAATCCAATCAATTAATGCACATTTCTTTTTTTCCTAACAAAAGCTAACATACACTAAACATCGTTAATGCCAGCTGATACTGAATAATCAACATAACTTTTTGACATGATAGTGTCTCCCAACAATGTTGGCAGGTCAAAAAGTCATTCCAAAGAGGTGCTCACAATTCAGAACACGTAGTTGAAAGCAAGTTTTGTTTTTCAGGCATGTTACATAATGAGGCACTCAAGATAAAATGCCACAGGTTCCAGGATTGTACTGCACAACCAAATGGCTTACTGTTGAGGAACATTGTCAGGGAGATTCACTCATTTTGTTTTTGGCATCACGTTTTGGTTTTTGTGGCCTTGTATATCGCACCCTACAGCCAAGGTAGCTCTAGAGCAAGTCAATCAAAGATGAAGCTTTAACCCTCTTGCATTTGTTTCGCTCGTATCCAGCCGCTCTGTTTGTCTCCCCTGGTGTTCGTTATGGCCACACATGCCATGTTACTTACCCTCATACACTGCATTCTTGTTTAAGTCAAGGCTGGCCAAAATAAATGGGCATCCCTGAGAGGTGTCCAATAAAATCTTAGCAGTAGTATGGGATATGGAAAACGATTCATTCAAAAGACTAGGGTCATGAACTGACCGCATTCCATTGATTTCTCAAAAAAATATGAGTACTAGAAGCAGTTTTGGGCTGGCAAGTGCAAATGCAAGAGGGTTAAGGATAGACATGTCAAAAATCTGAAGCAGGTTTGCCTTCTGCACTGTTGTCTTTCTTTTTCCAGGCAATATATGTGAAGTGCCTACCAGCAGCATTGTTTATTAGCTCTTGATGTGAAACGTAAGAAACATTCCAGTAACCAAGGTTTGTTGCAGCATGAAGCATTGCTCCACTACTCTGTGTGACATAGCTCTCACACTGAAGTCGTTGACAAGGTATACAACTTTCCTACAGGATCTGCCAAGAACATTTGTTGTGTCACAGACCTTTTCTCCCTGATGTAAAATGTTTTCCCAGTGCTTGTCTTCATCATATTTCTTGTCATGATAATCAATGAGATGATTCCTCCACCTTCCCTTCAACTAATGAATTTGCAAGTAATCAAATATTGACGTTTTAAATTTCTGGCTTGGCTTCCTGTTGATTTTGTCAACCCTACGAGACAGCAATAAATCATAGACCTAGAATATTTATGCACTTGTGTATCTTTATTTTGCACAATGTTTTGTGTGGCAAGAACAAGAGAGTTACCAGCCGCTGTGGCGAAGTGGTTAACATCACGGACTCCCGGCTGGGAGGTCGTGGGTTCGAATCCCATCAGAAGTCATGTGGGTTTTTTCTGCCCCGACCGGCTCCTACCCAGAGTTGAGTTGCTGCAGACTCAGTTGGGAAGACTGGGACCACACAGTCGAGTTTCATCCACTTAATGGATGCATTTCTGAGAGTGTTGCTCAAATTTCCTGACCAACACTGCAGGTGCCTGTATCTCTCAGGGCCTGGTTTACGCCAGGATATATTATGAAAGTAAGCGTAGAGTACAGCCCTGTCATGTAGTCTCAGACCGAAATGGAAATCCATAGCATCATCTTAATCATCCTCATTCTCATCGATCAGCATAAAAAAAAGTCTCAAATTCTGTGGCCCTTCATGCCCTGCTCTCATGGTGACCTCAATTTCGATGTCCTCTCCACGTCTGTGGCCTTGTTTGGTTCCATCGGGGTCACCGGTAGCGGCGAGTCCATGGGGGCATCGTTGGACGGATGTGGTGGCGCCCTGGAGGGAGAGCTCACTCACGCCGTCTCTGCAACTACGCAATTATTGTTGTCAGTAGGGGGCTTAGTAGGTGGTGTCCTGCGTATGTTAGATCAAAACAGGCTCCACTGAACACCACTGAAGTGACTCGGCAGCAGTGCAGTGTCTCCTCTGGTGGGTTGCCTCTTGGCGACTTGACATTGACAGCTCCCTGTGGATTGCCGGTGCAGGGGCCGCAGCGGGCCGACCGGGCTGTGGCTGTGGACAGGGTGTCGGAATGAGCGGCGTGGGTGCACTGCCTCTGAGGTGGCGCAGAGGTTGGGACAGCAAAAAAAAAAAAAAAAAAAAAGAACTAGAGAGTTGCGGCTCCACAATGTCTGTCTCTGTTTCTGCCTCCA
The DNA here is from genome assembly GCA_016801955.1 of Conus betulinus. NCBI lineage: Eukaryota > Metazoa > Mollusca > Gastropoda > Neogastropoda > Conidae > Conus > Conus betulinus. The sequence continues at coordinate 363,549 of JADBJO010000850.1, forward strand.
TGTGTTCGGTGTGCATTACACGGACCTTTTCACCATTGCCTGTGCAAGGACTCCTCACTGCAGATGGGCATGTTTTATGTGATGTGCATTCCCCTGACCTGGATATGCAAAGACTGTCTCAGTTACGCCCGGGTAGTTGCCTTCAAATGGCTTATCTTAAAACTACTGTACCAATTCACCAACCGACTGAATTCTTAACCAGCATCACAATCCACTGCAAATATATTACAAGGGTCAACAATCTGATGCTAAACTTCATTTACATGGATGCTTTGATTTTCAAGATGTTGGCCAAACATCCATCTTGATGCGAATGCTGATCTAGTCAATGATGAAAATTCCAGGCGTAGTGAAGACCAAGCACAAGACCTTGCTGCAAAATTTCTGGCTTTCACTTCTAGCAAGTCAATGTTGGACACTTAATTTGAAAAAGCAAGTTTTTTTGCTCCTATCTATCATCAGCAACAGTTGCCTCCGATTCAATCACTTCATTCAGTCCATGAATGTTGAAAAATGCAGGTACTAAATTACAAGAAAGGATACAACTTTGCTGCAAAATGCCCGTTTGTTTTTTCCATGTCCCTCATCCCTTGTAACAGTCTGTTTAAGACGCACAATTTTAACAGCAGTCAAGTTCATTTGCTGTTAATTATCACTACCAACAATCATATTGACAGGCAAGTCACATCCAGGCCATAGCAGTTGATGTCGTTAGTTTTCTTTTTTCAAGTTATTAATTTAGCTGCATACCATAGTCTCATGCGTGGGTAAACAGATGAGATGTAGCATTTATGGAACAGTCTGCATGCATCTACACCTCTGATGAATGAGTGAATGACGTAAGCTGCAAGCACTGTCTCTTACCAAGGTGTTCTATCCATTTTGCAGATAATCCCATGTTCAGCGTTCAAGGCACTATTTATTATGTGTGCATTCTGTATTCCACTAATGTTGAGTGCGCAAGGTTCTGGTATTGCTTCCATTGGTCGAACTGGTAGCCCTGCTCTCACAAAAATAAGATTAAACATAATGCTTTTGGTGCAACTCGTAAGCTGTTTTTGAGATATACTGCTCAAAACAATTGAAAGGCCACTTGGAAATTCTCTCGCTATTTCACAACAGAACGGAAACAACCCAAAACAATGCTTTCGAACTTTACTTCAGCCATTAATCAAAACATCAGTGACACAGATTAATGACAAAATTGATTTGAACAGCATGTTTTGTCACTTTCAAGTCCACTACCAATCTTTTCAAAAGTCAGAAAGCTAGAGCTACACAAAAAACACAGTCAGTAACGTGTGTGTCCGCCATTTGCATGGATGCATGCGATGCACCTTTGCCTCATGGATTGAGTCAGAGTCCTCAGAGTCATCTGGGGTATTGCCTGCCACTCCTGCTCAAGGAACTGGAACAGCTGGTTGAGGTCAACTGGCGGGGGTGATTGCTTCGAAGTCGCCGGCCCAGCACGTCCCATAGGTGCTCGATTGGATTAAGGTCCGGTGAGCAGGCTGGCCAGTCCATGTGGATCACGTGTTGCTGCTGAAGAAAGTTGTTGACAACTCGAGCCCTGTGAGGTCTGGCGTTGTCATCTTTGAAGTACCGCGTTGTCATCTTGAAGTACCGCGCCTGGTCCAATAGCTTGCAGCGCTGGCAGCACAAGGGGCTGCAGGATGCCATCCCTGTAGCCCACACCGTTGAGGTTGCCTTGCATCATGTGCAGAGGGGTTCTGTAGTTCCGTGCCATCCCTCCCACACCATTATGGATCCATCACCATAGCGATCATGCTCGCTTACGAGACCATCGTGATAGCGTTTCTCCTTGCCGCCGCCGCCAGACTCGGTTCCTGCCATCATGAAATAAGGCAAAGCGGGACTCATCAGTAAACAATACTCTTGCCCACTGAACTCTGGTCCATGCTAAGTGACGCTGGGCCCAAGCCAAACGAGCAGCACGGTGAGGGTGTCAGGACAGGACGGAGGGCTGGTCGTCTTGAGCGCAGGTGTGCCTCTCTCAACCAGTTCCAAATGGTCTGGTCACTGATGGTGACATTGCCGGCTGCTTGCAGCTGCCCCCTGAGTGTGTTGAAGTGGCCGTGTTCTGCCTCAGAGCCGACAGGACAACAAACCTGTCCTGCTGCCTGGTGGTGGACCTTGGGTGTCCTGAACATCTTCGCTCAGCAACACTTCCTGTCTGGTTGAAGTGGTCTCTCAAAGTCTGAATGACTGAATGGGCGACTGACAGTCGACGACCAACCTCTCGCACCCCCACGCCCTCCTGAAGCCACGCAATTGCCCGCCCTTGGTCATCCTGACTCTGTCGTTGTCTCCGAGGCATGGTTGCAAAAGTGCCGTAAACACAGGCATAAATGCCACCAGTCTCTCCAAACTGGCTGACCTGTGTTCAGATAAGACATGGGTTGCACGTGCATTGCAGTATTCCTGCAGTTCAGATGTGCTCTGTTGCACAGGCCTGTTTGATTTAGCACCCTTTTTTTTCGTGCAGTATGTGCACATTTCAGTTCACCGCTGTGATGTGCATGACACAGACTGAGTTGATTTCTGATCAAATTCACGTTGACTGATCAGGCATGCAACCAAATTCAGTAAGTTTTGGGTGGGTGCAGTGCCGTGTTATTGGAAAAAAATGAAGTCAAACGAGGTACCCTAAAAAGTGGTAGTAGCCTTTCAATTGTTTTGAGCAGTATATTGAGAGTGGACATTTAATCCAGCTTGGTCTTGAAATTTTGAAAACCTTGTTTTCTCTTTTGGGGACAAACCCGGGACAGGAAAGTTGAGTCCTTCAATGTCAGTGTACACAGCACAGGGTGCCACGCCGCTGAAATGTGGTAGTGGCACATCATTTTCATGATCACACCTGTCCCCAACCATACCACGTCCCTTTTCTTTTTCCTCACCGACTACAAGACTGTTCTGATTTTTCCATTTAAAAAAGAACTTGTGTTCATATTCTGAACAGAGCAAGTGTGTGGTACACATGAGATGTCTTTTTCCCTCTTGCTACAAGTGTATGAAATTACTGTGAGCTGTACATTTTTCTTCCTCGGCGTGTATGTGTGTCTAATAATAACAATGGCATCTGTTGGGACTTGCTCAGCGTGTTTCTTCACGGAGTTTCACATCCATTCCAAAATCATGTGGTAAAAATGGGATGGAAAATTATTGCCAGTGTGCACAACAGATATGCTTAGCCACACAGTCATATTACAATACTAAAGGCAGTTGATAATAGTGCTGTCTGCAGCCGTGACAAAGACAGAATTAATGGATGCATCCCTTGGGTAAATACTCAATTTTCCTGACCAACACACAATGGGTAATCGTTTCTCCAGGTTCCGTTGGAAGACAGGGTTTTCCACACCCCCAAAACTCAAAAACAAAAACAAAAAAATGGTGGAAAACTATGAAGTTCTGCAGTGTGCACAAGATCACCTGGCCTTTACAGATAATTCACCACTCCTGCATTTTACATGTTAGAGCGCGCCTAAGCACCTCTCACATGATGCATTCGATTTCACACTTTTGCCTCCCACACCTCTTTTGTGACTCGTGATTCCGCGCGCGACTGAGAGGGCTGGCCTACAGCTTGAGTGATGTATGTGCATACAACTGTGTGGAAGAAGGCATTGTGTACGGTGTGGAAGAAGGCATTGTGTATGTGATATAGAGATGAAGGGGAAAGGGGGGGGGGGGGTTGTATTCAAGAAAACAGTGGGCATGGAAGCCAGTTTGTCTAGTTTCTGAGTGTATATACATTAAGGTGTATATGACAATTAGAAAATGCTTTCAGAAGTTGAAGAGCTCCAGAGCAAAAGTTCCGTTATCTTTGAATGAAAACAAACAGAACAGCAAGTCACTGTCTGGAGACTAGAAAGGAACTCACAGCACCACATCTGTGGGTCTTCATGCCCTGCTCTTGCACCATCTCCAATCCAGTTCCTCTTCACATCCATGATATCGGCGTGTTTCTGCACATTCTAGAAGACTGTCTTTCTTTGAATATGGCACAACTTCCAAAGGACGCTGATTCACACTAGATTCAGAATCAATCTATTCAAAACGGGGCTTGGTACATGGGTGAGTGACTGTTGGATCAAAACAAACACCACTGCTCTGTGCAGGGTCTTCTCTGGTTGGTTGCCTGCTAGAGACCAAATACTGTTCCCAGTGATCTGTTAACAAATGCTGAGGCTGCAACTAGGTCATGGTGGTGGTTACAAGTGTGAACAGCACCAGGGACTTGACATGAAAGATGAGATAGCAATAACACAAAAATGTTAACCACTTTGTTGCTTTTCAACAATCCAGGGAAATATGCAAATAGCAGCCCACCCTAGGTTTCAATGGAATGAAACAAGAGTCTACAATCCCCACTCCCCCCCCCCCCCCCATGTCCCTCGTTTGAAAAAAATGTCATCATGTCAGACAGCATGTGGAACAGCAAATCAACTCTCCTGACTCCCTGATTTGGTTTTACATAGTTTATTTATACAAACTGAAAATACATGAATTAAAACTTGCATACATCTCTTAACTACTCACTCACACAAGAGTATTTACGTGAAGATTAAAAAAAGAAAGAAAAAAGACATGCACTCAAAGTCCTTTGCAGCTAGTACTTAAAAATGTTCCATAAGAGGTCCTGTAAACAATTTCCGTAACAGATCACACGCATTCTACAAACACTTGCTCACATGTTTCACGCATCTGAATAAAAGTACAAGAAATATGCAGAGGACAATCAAAAGAAAAGTATGGGAAAGAAAAAAATCTTTTTCTCTCCCTTCAAAATAAAATCAAATTACAGAGTCAAATAAGCATATCTGCCTGAACTTGTTCCTTCATGCATTTTTCCCTTTGTTTTTTTTTTTTTTTGTATATGGGATCTACTATAACCTGCATAGAAATACCTTTTCCTTTAATTGCTTTTTTTTTTGTTTGTTTGTTTTTTAATGGGGACTTCTAGGATGCTTTTTTTATCATTAGCACTCAAAAGTAGGGACTCTTCCATTAAAAAAAAAAAAGAAAAAGAAAACCTATTCTATAAATCCATCGTAACAATAAACCTAGCAACCTGATAACATGCTTCCTAATCACTGACACAGCTATTACTTGGTCGGAGATCAGTGTGTTTTATCATCAGCAAAAATGAAATCCACTTTGATTGCAAACATGAAAGCCTGCAGTGACTGGTATTTGAAAAAAAAAAAAAAAATCTTTAAAAACTTGTAACACAGATCAGGTTCATATTCTTTCAGCTAAAAAAACTCCAAATAAAAGAAAAATTCTTAAGAAAACATGGCAATGAAAGTACAAATCAAGAGCTTTTTTTTACATATACCTACGGCTACTAGGATACGTGTTGTTATTGATCAAACACACGTCATATCACTTATGCTCCATGAAGACACCAAGTAATTTCTGATCAATGCTTTCTGCCGTTGTCAGCGCTTCCCTACTCAGGTTTTGGAGGACATCTCTGTCTCTGTCACATCAGGCACTGGAAGTGTTCCCATGCTTTTTTTTTTTTCCTCTTCAGTTCCTCCCTCTTCACTTAGACAACCGAGGAACTCCATTAACCCTCCCACCCCTACCCCCCCACCCCTGTTAAAAAAAGAAAAAAAGAGTAAAACAGAAAACACAAATACTCCATCTTTCTGGGTCCTACATAGAACATCAGATCAATTCGCCTCACTGCTCTTCTGAACTGCCAACAAACCATAAAACTGGAAATTCAACCCTTCAAAAACTGAGCTTGTGGAACATAGTTCACTCTGCCTTATGTCAATGACTTAGTGTCAAGTTAAAAATGTGCGAGCTTGGTTCACCTGAATTGATGTTTGCTATCCAATGCAAAAAATGTCTGGACTGAATGCACCTCATGACCTCGCCTGCTGTTCCCTCCAAAACACACAGAAGTTACAGTCTCTCACTGACAAACTAACTTGTCATCAGCAGCAAAAGGTTAAATCCATGTACAACTCACTTTGGAGGTTACTTAATCGACTGGCAAAAGCTGGACCCAGAAGAAACTAAATTCAAGACACAATGGCAGATAAATTCAGTGGCAAAATTATCAACTCACGCAGCTGCCAGCGTGTCCTTTGTTTAGGAGTGAAACATTTTGATACAGTAAAGTTCCCAGAGCTTGACAAATGCCAGAAATCACAATGATCGCAAGCAAAGCATGAGGAAAAAAACACCTTGTCTTACTTCTGTCAGGTGCTTGGAAAATAAAAACATTAATGCCATTTTCTTTAAGTCCTCTGACAGGATAATTTTGGGCAAAACTGTTATAAACTAGCAGTACGATCGACTCTAACCTGACTGGCATATTACACAGAAAAAATTTTCTCCGTAATTTTTCCTTCATCATCCAACCATTTTCCAGCGGACAATTTGACAGTAGTGGTGTAAAGCCACACACCCAGCATCACATGAGCTCACATCCGCGTCAAACAAAAAGCTCGTTTAGTCTCCAGCTGCTGATACTGGTCACATCCCTAGGGTCCCTTTTCCTGTCCATTCTTCACAACAAAAAGTGCTCAAACCATATGGATATTCTCCCTAATTTCAAATCTGGTTGCTGCATCATTCCAACACTGTTGTCACAATTCAAAGCAGTAATGCAAGTCACATTGTAGGTTACAGCCATCTAATGTGAATCCACAGACCCAGAGGTCATAGTCAACCCCCCCCCCCCCCCCCCCAACAGGCTCTGACAATACAATCCGGAATTTTGTCAGTTTATGCCTGTGAACATCAGCACAATATCTGAACACTCTTTTTTTTCTCGCTCCAGATAAAAAGGTCCAGTCCTCTAAGTGTTTACCATAAAACCCTACATTCATTTTCTAAAAACCCTCAATGTGTACCCTTAAGTGGAAGTTAAATCCTACATGTTTTTTTCTCATAATTCTGCCCCCCCAACCCCAAATCGGTTTTAATACGAAAAATAACAGCAAGAAATCATTACGCATTGTGACTTGGACATCCATCATTATTTAAATAAAGAAAAGAAAAGGTAAATCTGGCAAATATGTATCCCTGAATAGTCCAGATATCCGAACGAAAATGCATTAAAAAAAAAAATTAACATACACATCCCAATCAGACGAAGAGTCAAACCTCTTCACAGGATGAACTGAAAATCTGCTACATTAGTCGGTTCTTTTTCTACCTCTCGTTTTGTGAGTGCATTGGTATGTTAGGGTTACACGTTATAGTTTCCTCCCATTGTGTCCTACAGTCATAAACTCTATACCAACCAGGCAAAAAACTGGCCTATACACTTCTCTTTCTAGTGACAGCAGACTACAAACCAAAACCCCCGATGAATATGAAATAGAAACCATTAAAATGAGCATGAGATCCTAGTCATGGTTTAACGATCATGAGAAGGAGTTGGTAGTTCCGCCGACGGCCCCAGAGTTGCTCTCCTCCAAGGCGTTGGGAGTATGAGAGTTGTTGGTGCCCTCGCTGTTCATGCCATTGGACACATACGACGTCCCCAGGCCATACAGATGCCCACAGTATTTGCTTTTGTCAACGTCCTCTTCAAAAAACACCTGCAAATATTTTAAAAGAACACCTGCATACATTTTGAGGGGTTTTTTTTTTTGTAAAGTATTCAGAAGTATTCTTAATGGTGTGTCTAGAATTTAACATGTGAAGGAGAGAGGAGAGGGAACATGACCAGAGGCGGTATATTTGACATTATCAGTGATCTCTGTTGCCTTTTATTATCATCTAATATCATGGATAATGAACAGACGTTAACATTACCACTGAACAGAACTGAACTGAACCTGCAAACATTCTGCACCTCTCATCAAAACACCAACTGTGTTCAGGAGTAGTAAATTGCAGGCCAAATGAACATGACCATTTTATTGTCCATGACCAGTGATGATAGGAAGTCAAACTTTTGCCAAAACATTACTGTGTCAAATCAGAATAACCAACTGATCAGGATAAAAGCTATAAAAGAAAGTGATGTTACAGTCCTTAGCATGATTACAGATAGAATTCTGAAAGTTTGAGGTAACACACTTAAAAATACATAGACATATATATCCACTCGACTATAGATAGCTGAAGACATAATGACCAAGGCATTCACCAACTCCTATAAAAGACAGAAAAAAATCTCTATATAGGCAGACCGACCAAATGAGAACTACAATAATCATTTCAGATCCACATCTACCACACTGTTACACACAGACTGATCAGTCTAGCAAGAGATGCATAGGACAATTCAGGTCAAAAACAAAATCCACAAGGCTCTAAACAGACCGACTGACCACAGAGGATTGTGCTGGCCATTCAAGGTCAGAATCCTCAGGACAAAGTGTACAAATGTCAAGCTTTACGCACCTCTCTCATTTTGAAGAAGGCATCTCCTGTCAGTAGACTGTCACTACCTGCCTGGTGCTGCGGCCCAATGCGCTTGATCTGGAATGCACAACCACCAATCAGAACCATCCACAGAATGACCACCTACCCGATCTGTCCACCAAAACTACATCAGAACAATCTCAAGCCCAAAAGCAGAGGAAAAGGGAAAAGAACCAAAATGGTTAAAACCAGGAGGTTCTCACTGTAAACCAGCAATGACCTACTCCAGAGTAACTGATGACATCAAAGAGGCTTCAGTTTATAGCTGAAAGTTGGCAAGCCACCCCCTTCAAAGTGTCTGCACAGTGCGAAGGAAACACAGAGAGGGAAACATTAGATGTTGGTTTCTGCACACGATGGCTAGGTCAGCAGATTGTAGAGCTTTGTCAACAGTAATGAGCGCTGTCTCCATACAGTGTGTACCCTGTGTCATATCATGTGGCAAATGATCTCCTTTCCAGCTCAAACTTTCAGCTCTGCATGAAACATCTACAACCTGGGTCTCTACTGTCGTGGAAGGAGATTCCCATGCATTACCTTAACTACTAATTCACCTACCTGCCTTCTTCACCTAACTACGAATCTGCCCATCAACATAACTGCATATATTTTCATACAAGTTATCTGGATAGGTTGCTCTCCTGTGGGCGCCAGTCACTATTTGCTTCAAAGTGACCCCAAAATACAGACTCAATTTCTTCTTTTCATCTTGCATTGTCGACTGTTCCTGGCAAAACTATACGTCACAAAGAACAACCCGTTTAACGTTAATTGCAGCTGATCCAGTTATCGACTCTCCTATGTCAGCGACAACAACTCAAATGTAGACTAGTTAAATGTGTTTGAAATCAATTCAGGCTTAACCCATTGAGTGCCTTTAAGCCGTCAGCTGACGCCGTAGTAAAAATGTACTTCCAGTGCCTATGGACCGTCCACTGACGTCATGCATTTTTCTTGAATTTTCATTTGTTACTATTCCTATCAAAGGACTGAAATAGAGTGTGCGTAGTAAGCCTTATATGTCTGCAGTATTAAAATGATATGCAAATGACCACATGAGGGGGGAAAGACCATTTTTCCTCATCACTGACTGGATGACCAGCCAGTGCTTTGTCTCGCTTGCAAAGATGGCGGCGCAACCTTCGACGAGCGTAGCGACCAAATCAACGTACTTACACAGCTGAGCGGGCTCTGCTAATCATTTTTGACAAAGATAATAATCTTTTATTCAGCGACTCACTCGAGCATGAAGGTGAGATGATGATAGTGATGGAATTGCCGACCATATTCGTCAGTTATTGAGTCGTGCTGTGCGATCTCAGTTCTGACTGGTTACCAACGTTGAACGAGCTAGCCTAGTGTGTACTCTGCACTGTGTGTGAGTGGCCAGCGACGTGTTAGTCAGTGCGAGAGGGGAGCGCAGCCTGCTCGCGGCGTGACACGGGCAGCAGGAAAGGTAGGGGAAGAGGAGGAGTGAAAGAGAGGGTTGAAGTCCAGCAAGGGGGCGTGGTGGGGGGGGGGGGGGGGGCGTGGTCGTGAACTGACCTGTCTGCATGAGGTGTGAGCGTCTGGATAGACTTCTAGACTGTTTTACTTTCATTTACAGGTGTAGTGTAACAATACAAACTTTATTTTCAACTTTTTTGCTTTGTGTTCTTTTTTGGATGTGAAGCTGTAGTGGTAAAATACATATGTTTTTGATTGTGCAAAAAAAAATCTATCCAAATCTAAATGCCTTAATATTTTTTTTATGATCAAAATTAAAACAAAAGAAGCCCAGATTCAAAATCTCCATTCAATTTCCTTCAAAATTATATATATTTCATTTTTATATCTTTTGTAGTTTCTGAGCTAGAATTTTTTGTTAATTATTACCCCCAAATCATTAGATTTCCCTGGCACTGGGGCCAGCCTTTGTTATGTAATATTAGTCAGCAGTGAATAGGGTTAAGTGACAGATGACTAAAGTCACCCAGATATGGCTTGTCCATATAGAGTACTTGAATGTGTTTGAAGTCAACTCAGACTCAAGAGACGATGACTGAAGTCACCCAGATATGGCTTGTCCATATAGAGTACTTGAATGTGTTTGAAGTCAACTCAGACTCAAGAGACGATGACTGAAGTCACCCAGATATGGTGAGTCCCAAGTTCCCAATTAATTTCTCAATAGATTTTCAGTTCTTCACAGCGCAGGTGAGTAATAGCAATGGTCAGTCACCACACACAGACATATGCACACCAAACTACATCCTCTACCAGAGTTTTAAGATTGGTTTGATGTGGACTTACAGTTGGTCCTTTCTTTCCTTTTTTTTCTTGTGCAAGTTGCTTTTGTTTAATTAAATGGTACTCCAGTTTAGTATATTTGTCAGCAGCTCTAGAAAATCACTGACAGTATAAATTGTAGGTTCAAATTTGTTTTAAAAGCATAAGCACCAGTGGACTCTCAGGCATGGAATGTCCACAACTGGATTCCAAATTCTTCCAAGAATTCTGCCGCAGACCAAGATCTCTAGAGATGAAGCACAGGCCTGCATAGTGAAAAAAATGAAACCTTGACACAAATGTCTGAATCATACACAACAAGAATAAAATTTTGACACTTATGTTTAAATTGTGCACAATCATGGACTGACTACAAATCTATATGGCCATACTTGATTGCAATGGCATACATATGAAAGAACAAAGTATTTTGATATACAAGCAAAGGATAAATCTAACTGTGCATGCTACACACACATACACACACACACACACACACACACACACACACACACACACACACACACACACACACACACACACACACACAAAGGTATGCAGACAGAAAAAAAAAACTAGAAACCACATTTGGTGATATGCCGTTCCCACAGAAATTCAACAAAATAATTTAATGACATTTACCTCCAGCTGGTCTGCCACTTCCTGAAGGCCACCTTTGAGGTTTTTGCAGCTCTTCATCAGGTACTTGACATCATAGATATTGGAGAAGAACATCTTCAACATCTGGAAGAACTGGCCCTCTTCCCCCGGTAAATTATCCCCCGTCAATATCCGGATCATATAGCCGAAGTCATACCCACTGAAACACATAGCTGGAATAGCAGTTATGCATCCAAGCTAATTTGTTTGCGGGGTATATAGACGAGTTAACCAGTATCAAGATGGGACTCAAACCATATTATTTTTCTAGTATCAAGTTGACAAGCTGCAGTTCATCCTTTAGTGTAAGTATAGCATACCTTCCTTCCCCTTAGCTGTCAATGTGATCTAGACATATACAGCAGGTACAACAAACCAATGCTTATTACAGTCCTACTACAATATGAAAAAGGTTTTCTATAATGGGTGAACAGACTTTGTAACTTACTTCTCTTGAATCTCTTTATTACAAAAAAAAAAAAAAAAAAAAAAAAAACCCACTGAGGTCCATCAGCCTGAATTTAGAAGAACTCTTTTCCCACATTTTATTCAAGCATCCATATAAAAGTGAATATATAATACAACTCTAAGCTCTCAGCCTTCACGAACATATACACACGTGCTTAAATGAAGCACAGAATGTCAACTTTGATGCATGAAAATATTACTCTGTGCATCACAGTGAAACACATTATTCTTCAAAACAAATCTGCAGGCCTTTTAATCATAGGTGTATGTCGTAGAAACAAATACACTAGTTCTCTCTTTCTCTACCACATACTCTGCTACAGCAACCTGATAACAGTAAGAAAAATGACAAAACAAGAAAGCCAGAGTCACTTTCCTTCTCTGCACATAAGCATGTGCGCATGTACTCTTGAATTAAAATGTCCTTACTATTGCAGCTCAGTGGCTCAGAGGAAAGATTATACTGTTAACTCAGCCTCTGGCGGACACCTGTCCGCTTGACTACATCTGCTTTAATCACTAAACCCACTTCTGAGGATTTTTTTTTTTAGACAAAACAAGGCCTGGATGGAAGCTGAGTCAAACAGGAAACACCGCACAGCCAAACACCTCTTATGTTTTCACAAAAGTCTGAAAGATTTTCAAACACACACACACACACTCTATCTCTCTCTCTCACCCCCCCCCCCCCACTCTCTATCTCTCCCCCCCCCCCCCCCCCCCCCCCCTTTTACAAACATTTGAAGAATCCCCCACCCCACTCCCTGTCCTGCTCCTTCTTGCTCTTGAAAAAATCTTTTCAATTCTCAACTCTCTGAAATTACAGGATTTTTCTCCAATGTACTAGTCAAAAGGTCTGAACAGACCTGTCTTCCTCAAATTAACCTGACTATATTTTGTCATACATATGAACATACCTGCAGCAAATCAAAACAAAAAAAACCCAATGTCATGGAAGTTGCAAACTAACAATGCCTGCTGACAGAAGTTACAATTAAAAACATGAAAATAAGGTCTACTGCTTACTTCTCGTTGCTCATTACTTCAACCATTTTTTTCACATTTATGTCAAATTTTACTTTCCATACTTCTATTCTACAAACAGTTCTATCTATCCAATTTTTGGTGTATTTTTCGTATACATTCACCGTCAATCACTGCCTCCACTAAACTCACACAAATGCTCTATATTCCACAATGTGCTGTCAACAAAGGGAAAACCTTCAACAAAAATGCTGTTTTCCTGTTGGGCCAACACATTTTCGGCATCCGTAACCCATACTAATTTCCATCTAAGCAAACTTTACAGTCTGGCCTCTGAGCTGAATGCCCTCAGAGCACCTCACACACCACTGAGCTGGGCCTTTTCAAGCATGCTGGCCAGTTTGTGGTTTCAGTCATTGAATTTTTTTTCTTCATGATCTGCTTTTTAATTATCATTTGACTGTCAGTGCTTCATCTGTTAAATCTGAAATCTCTAATGTTTCCTCTGTTAACCTGGATTCTTTAGAAGTGCCAATTCCCTTCTTCATATTGAGGTTCAATACTGGAATTTTGTCAGAACAAATAACGGATTGTCAATGCAAATCCTCGCTGTTTCATTACACACCTGAAGCTGACTACAGTTTAGAAAGTATCTGGTTTCATGCAATTTATGAGATGGATATACTGGCGACAAAAACATGTACACAAACAGACTGAAAGTTCAGTCATAATCACAAGTATGATGCAACGGAGGGGGTGAGTTAACTTTCTTCACACGTCTTCTTGGAGGCACACAAGTGCAGTTTTGTAATAGTTGTTCCAAGCAGATTTGTCACAAAGCATGCTAACAAGTGAGTTAACTTTCTTCACACGTCTCCCTGGAGGCACAAGTGCAGTTTTGTAATAGTTGTTCCAAGCCGATTTGTCACAAAGCATGCTAACAAACTACAACAGTATCAAGTACTACCATCTGACCCCCAGCCAGTCTTACCTGTGGAAAGACAGCCAGTTGATGTCCTCCATCAACACCACACCAGAGGAAATCAGCAGCTCCGCAAAGTCCTCAGGCTGAATGCCGTCAGTCTCATGACGTTCAAACTGGATGCCGGACTTGCGCAGCAGGTCAATGGACTCTTGGGCATACATGTCTTCCCTGACAATACATTTTCTTTTCAATTAAATCTCTGAAAACATAGCAGCATGGACATCAATTAAAAACAAAAACATTTGCAGTACATGTCATCTACTTCTACATCGGTATCATTCTTTTTATCAGTTACTGTTAATTTCCTATCATTCATGTGTTAATTCATTACAATGTCTGCACCAATCATTCACTCAAGCTGAAAACCTTCAAACCTAATGTTTTACTTTCAACAGGATGAAAAGAAAGCACTCCAGATCCATCTTTGTGAGGGGTGTTTTTCACAGGGTTCCCAGGTCATATGCACTGTACACATTTCACCCTTTTATACTTCCAAAATATCCTCTGACACTTCCTGGAAGGCATGACTTTCATCCTTTATCACAAGTGATTTGTGGGTATGGTATCATTTCACAGTTCAAATGAATGACTGTTATCTGAGGAGGACATCTGAAACAGGGTTTCCTTCTTTTGCCCCAGGACTTAGCTTGTCACTGTGCCTTGAAATTATTATACCACACACAACAGGTCTTCAGCCTGTGCTTCTCAAAGCCAAAGAACTTTTAAACAAAAATGGTCGATTGACTATTGAACAATTGTTAGAGCTTGCGCCCAGTCAAATGGTTTCTTCTTAATTGTAGTTCAGTTTTTTTTTTAAAACAATGACTTGTTCTCTTGAATTCTGGGTCAGACGCTCCACCACCACTTAATGGAAAATGGAAGTAAAGGAATGAGATTCTTCTACTGAAAAGGGCAAGTCTAAGTAACCATTTCAGAGCTGAAAGTTTTGCATGCTTTGCAGTCAGGAACACTTTCAGATGAACAGTTCCTTATGGTTCTGGACACAGTCATTAAATGCAGAGAAGCCAGTGCTAAACTGCTGTCATCAAGTGAACATTTGAGTTAACTGACTGACTGGTTTGTGGCTCATGGCAAGCAGAAGATAAAAAATAAACAAAGTACACAAATAAAGTAAATGTCTAGCAAGTCTGATGCAGCTGGAATTTGTTCAAACCAAATACCTCAGCAGCCAATAATGAGTAAATGTTTAGCAAGTCTGATGCAGTTGGAATTTTTTCAAACCAAAACCTCAGCAGCCAATAATGAGTACATGAGAGTTTGAAGAAACAATACAATACACATTCTTATCATCTGTTTCTGTCTTTGTAACTCTTTGCTTTGAAGCAATCTAGACGTCTCTCTTTTTCTCTTTGTAACTTTTTGCTTTGAAGCCCTACTGTACCCCTCTTTTATGTAATCTAAGCTTTGTAACTTTTTTGCTTTGAAGCCCTACTGTACCCCTCCTTTTATGTAATCTAAGCTTTGTAACTTTTTGCTTTGAAGCCCTACTGTACCCCTCCTTTTATGTAATCTAAGCTTTGTATTTTTTTGCTTTGAAGCCCTACTATAACCCTTCTTTTATGTAATCTAAGCTTTGTAATTTTTTGCTTTGAAGCCCTACTATACCCCTTCTTTTATGTAATCGAAGCTTTGTAACTTTTTGCTTTGAAGCCCCTACTCTACCCCCCCCCCCCCCCCCTTTATGTAATCTAAGCTTTGTAACTTTTTGCTTTGAAGCCCTACTGTACCCCCACTTTTATGTAATTTTAAAGTCTCTGTTTTTCTCTTTATAACTTTTTGCTTTGAAGCCTGCTATACCCCCACTTTTACATATTCTAAAACCATAAACAGATTTGTAATGTCCCCTCTTTTATTCTGCACTTCTATAGCATATTTCACACAATACCTCCATATCTCTACCAGTGCATACTTATTCATACAGTACAAAGAGCATGACGATTGAAATACTCTTATCAAGCACTAAAAATTGAATGATGACAAACATATCCTTTAGAAGCATTACACATTGCATAGTCATCTTCAAATACATACTTTTTAATCATGTACCTATGCTCAGGTGAAAGTTTTCATGTATGCATATCAACATAAATGCGCATACATACACAAATACACACACACACACATACGTCAAATTGAATTTGAAGTTAAACTGCCATGTAGACACAGGTGTTGCTCGGTTGCCCTTGTCATCAAAAAAGGAAATCCCAATCTGGATGATTTTCAGCAGGTTGACATTGCATCTCAGCAGCTGGTACTGATAGTCTGACGTGCTGCGGAACTCTCCTATAGGGCGTGCCACCACTCCTGGAAATTCAGTGTCTGCACATACACATCCACAGCCACTGGTGAAAATGCACAGAGGAGGACAAAACTTTTTTTCATACATTCTACCAAGTCTGAATAGTACTAATCTTACCATCAAAATCTACCATATAATCACAATTCGTTATCATAAGCATTACTTTTTATCAGCAGCATACAATATGCTTAACCTGAGAAATAGAAAACATGAACTTACCATGGCCACATACTTGTAGTCTTTCACTACCCGACGGATGTGTCGAAATTCTGTCTCCAAGTTGCTGGCCCAGACATCACGAATCCCACACGCCTCTGTGGACTGCTGCTCATCACCGGTGGCCACAGGCATTTTGCCACCTCAGTTTTCCCCCACGTCAAACTCACCACAGTTTAACTCTCTGAAAGGTCAATCATTTTCCTTTCCTGATTTATACAAGCAAGCAGGCTTAAGGAAGGAAAATAAAATCTGATGGCAAAGACAGCCATCTAATGTCAACACACACACACACACACACACACACACACACACACACCTTTCTCTTTACAAAAAGAAAAGACAGTCTGAAGATTAGTAATAGCAGGAAGAGTATGTTCAATTGCCTTGGACTGTATCCCTTCCTCTCATTTCCTGACAAAAAATGCCCACGACGCCTCCTCCTGCTTCTTTTCATATGAGACCGACCGATCTAATGTTCCCTCAAAAGTGACTGTAAACCTGAAAAAAAAAAAAAAAAAAGGAGTCCCCCCCCCCCCCCCCCCTCCGATTCTATGGATGGAATAAAAAAAAAACCTTTGTTTCATTCCATGGAGAACCATAGAGCAACCATGTGCACAAGTGTGACTGCACATGTCCACAGCTGTCAATGACATTTCATAGAGGGAAGAAAAGACAAATTTCTCCTTTATAGATCTAAGTGAACTTTATAACTGACAAGTATATCAACAGTTTCAACTGTGCTAACAGTCACTGTCACAAGCTGTATGCAGGGATGTTGTGGTTTAGAGTTGCCCACTGGCAACCCCTTAGAACGCTTTAGAATGTAGATGCAAAATAGTGTAATCTCATGCTATCTGGTAGAACTTTGAGCCTGCTTATGATCCTGTGTTAGTGTGCAATAACTACATAAGGCAAGTAGGCAACACACACTGGAGTCTGATTCCAAAGTAAATCATTTGATACTCTATCAGACTATGTAATCTTTGCTTTCACAAAAACAAACAAGACTTGACATTTTTCTTCTTCTGTAAATCAGCCCAACAAACAAGTTGCTGATGATTCACTGCATGTTAGGGGTTCTTGCCAAAGAGAAGGGAAGGGGGCAATGTCAGACATTCCCCAATGAGAGGAAGCACACTTGATCAGGGTATATCATGTGTGTTTGATCCAACCATAAAACCTATGCAGGGTGGACCCTTAGACCCTTAGCACAAGGGGTTGGAGATCGGGGTGGAGGTAAGTTGTATTCAGCATAGGGCTAGCAGCAGCATTACTCTATAACTATGAAGACAACACCGGAGATTGCGGAGGGGAGGAGGATGCAGAGGAGGGAGAAAACGCAGGCAGTATAACCAAAGTTAGGGGAGACTCATCAAAATAAGCAACAGGGGAGAGCCTGGGGAGGAGGAGGAGGGTGATGTGGACACGCGTCTTTTTGACAGGGCTAGTAGCAGCAGAACACTGTGACTGAGAGAACAGTGTCAGGAAGGCAGGCAGGACACTGGTGAGTTTGGGAGTTCATGGTCATGCTCAGTGTAACTCACAGCTAAAACTTTTGAAATTAGACCATTAGGCCATGTTCAGCATTTTCAGATCCTACTCTGGAACATCTTTCCAAGCAGCATTTTCAGATCCTACTCTGGAACATCTTTCCAAATCTTTGGCAGTCAGTCAACAGCCAAGAACTTACACCAAATAGAGTTAACACATTATCACATTTATTTCTTATTCTATCCAACACACTCACCCAACAGCATATCAATCATTAACTGCTTGTTAGGTTTCAAATCCAACTTGTCCCCAAAAAGAGAGAAAAGAATGGCTAGGTTAGAATGAGTCCGCAATTCTTTGCTTTTGATGGCATCCTCTGTCTCCTCCACAAAATTACGCATAAAACTGGCAAAAGTATTGTCAAAACAGCAAAAGTTAAAACAAAATGAAAAAAAAAAATGTGGTATGATGGAAATCCTGAAAAGGAAGCCACTCCCTTTACAATGTATGCAGCTACAGCTAGCTCCACTGCAGCACCGGAAGTGAGGAGGGAGTGGGGATGCCCCCTTGAGTAATCATTCCATGCCAAGTCTTCAAATACAAGACAGGAGTGTGAGCAGGGGATGCAATCCATCAGGGTATCTCGAGCAGAGTGTGGGTTCCACTGATCAAATACAAGAAAGAAAGGAGTGTGAGCAGGGGATGCAATTCATCAGGGTACCTCGAGCAGAGTGTGGGTTCCACTGACCAGCACTCCACCAATGACAGCTTATTACATGAATTGTCATCATCACAGCAAAATTAGAGAGAACCAACAAAGTATGCAGCTAGTGTTGATGACTCTAATGCTATAATGGAAGTAGGGCAGGGAGAGGGGGTGCCCCCTTGAGTAATGACTTTCCATGCCGAGTCTCCACAGAAGGTATTTAAAGAGAGTAGGGGACAGGGGATGTCATGCATCTTTATGTAACACATGTGCGTTACAAGTACTGTGGGCTTAAATAGCCAGCACTCTGCCAATGCCAGCTTATTACATGAAGTGATGATGAACTGTCATCACTGCAATAAGATCAGCGTGAACCACCTGTCCCTTTGCCTTCCCTCCAGTCTGGCATCTAAGCTGGGGAATGGAGTGTGTGCACACTGCACAGGTGAACACGCCTAGCATTGGCAGAACCTCTCCTCATTCAAAGTATATACATGTCCAGGCTCACACGCATACTGGTGTGAAAGGACCCAGTCTCAAGGTCCCCATGGATGGGGAAAGATCGGAGTCAGAAATTGCCCAGACAGCCAAGCTGGGCTCTTGTTTCCAGTCAAACAAGACAACCAAGAAGTTTATGAGCCTCAAACCAGTGAGTAACAAGTGATCAGTACATAATCCACTTGTTTTAAAAGCACAAGAGATTAGGGTGTGTCAAACCACATGATCACGACTACGTAGACTAAACAGAACATATGCCTAAATGGTGTACTCAAGCACAAAGCGCGTTGGCCACTACATCCTGGGAATCTGGAAGTGAGCTGTTTGCTACAGATAGAAGTCGTCGGTGAGCAAGGTGTGTTAATGCATTTGCCATGAAAATTTGGCTGGAGCTGATTACTAACTGCAGGTTGCAAAAGTTTGACTCAGCACAGTTTCTCTGACACCAAGAAGATAATTAACTTAGAAGTATAGATAACATCACATCTATGTCAATTTCCTTTGCTTAACATTTAGCAATGAAGATTATACCTTCTTAATACAATCTCTGTCAGCAGATGACCTATCTTCAAGGAACAGAAATAGCTAAGCTGCACTATCATAATATTATTATCTATCAAACAATATCATCCTTTCAAACTAGCCAAAATTAAAGTGTTCTACTGGATATTTCTTTTCTGCACACATCTTCACTTTCACAATTTTTTTTTTCCCCATCAATCAGCATAAAGATGTTTCAAAATGACAAAACATGGGCGCAAAGTGAACATGATTGTGTCCTGTAGTCACGATTCTCTATTCAGTCCATTATTGAACAAAAACAAACTCAATCTAAATTCTTACCTAACGATTAACAAAGCAACATAACATAAAGTAATTTGATAAATGTTTATATGATCAATGGTTAGACAAAAAACACAAGAACATTAATCAATTCTACTAGAAGATCAATGAATTATTCATACTCTCTGATTGTGCAAGACAAAAATGAATTGTGTCAAAAGTGCTTCCTAAGAAAAAAAAAATTATCAGAACATAAAAAGTTGGAATAGTTAACAAGCCATGTTACGTCAGTGAAAATGTTGGCAATCTCTTGATCTAGCACCATTTCATTCATGCCTTACTCTTTAGTTGTTAAATATTCCTTTCTCTGCACTACAAAGAAATTAAACATTTACAACTAAACCAAAGGAATAATGCATGATTCTGAAGTAGTCAGAATGTATTATCTGGAATGTTGCACAGCACACACAAGGGGGCCAGAATAGCTCAGTTTGGTAGAGCACTAGATTTGTAATTCAATTTCAAGGGTTGCGGGTTCTCATCTCTGCTGGGCCATTTCAGTACTGGGGGATTTTTCCCTCCAAGTTAACATTAGTTCTGACTCCATTCCCCATACAGTCCTTCGAATAAGACTATAAACTGAGGTTCCATGTGTGAACACACACACAACATCTTGCACACACATAAAATCCCATCACCAACTTTCGGAAGAGAAGGCCAATTTGGCCAGTGGTATGGATGACACATTACACATAGCATGCACCTTCCCTGAAGTTGGAGTATGGCTGCCTTAATGGCAGGATGAAAAAATGGTCATACACACAAAAAGTGTCAGAAAAATCAAAATAATGATAATGATTGTGGTCACTACAAGAAAGAAGAAGTCTCACACACACACACACACACACACACACACACACACACACACACACACACACACTCGCATACCCTGGGAAGCAGCAAAGAGTATTATTCCCTAAATTGCCTTCCGAGGTCCTAGTACAATAAACAGGCACAACGTTCGCATGGCATGTACTACTGAGTCCTAGACAGCAGTAACACAAACACATTCAATGCTGTCAATCCTTATCCTGAACAATAGTTCTTACGAATTCAAATAAAAGTTTAAATAACTTCTGTTTCGAAAAATCTTCTTTACTGAAGACTTCAACGCAGTGGTGTGAAACGGAGTCCCATGAACGAGTCTTCCTGACTTGGCAAACCCTATTACCTCGACTCACGCCGTAATGGTCCAACACGAAAGTTTTAAAATTGCCACGGCAATGAATGAATGCAATACCTATTCTTCAATATTCTGCAGAAAATTCAATATGCACTGATACAACGAAGTCACACAGCTGTAAAACGGTACCTTGGCAGGCTACAAATTTACATACTAAGCAGCCATTTTCATCAACTCGTCTTTTTTCCGTCTTTTAAACTGCAAATCGTGTTGGCGTAGACTGCTCCATATCAACATGTTACGAAGATGTTTCTGTACGCTCAAAGTGCGCATGCGCAAGCGGAATAGAAAATGTGACGTCGTCCCATGCCTCTCTTACCACCATTTCTATTGGATACGAAACTACTATTATGCAAAAACGAAAGAAACGGCATACGAGACTTCTTGTAAAAGGCATGGAACATTAAGCAAATAACCGAACAAACGGGATAACTTTTAGAAAGAGTGGGGGTTAGTTGCCGCCAAGGACATTGACAAACAAAGCACAGGACAAGACACGATGCATTTCGACCTCTTGGGTCTTCTTCTTCAAAAAAAAAAAAAAAAAAAAAAAAAAAAAATCATCATATTTAACATTTAGGACAGTACGAACAAAGAACGAAGAGAGACTTATCCGATGTCCATGTGATGAGCTGTGAAGATGGCCTTTTTTTTTTTTTTTTTTTTTTTTTTTTTTCTTGAAGAAGAAGACCCAAGAGGTCGAAATGCATCGTGTCTTGTCCTGTGTTTGTTTGTCAATGTCCATGGCGGCAACTAACCCCCACTCTGTCTAATTTTGCTTCGTTCTCCGCCATCAGTCGCTCCATTTTGAAACAGGATAACGTTGATGCCAAAACCCCTGACATTTTTGTCACGGGGTCAACAGACATCTTCAGTATATTTCTGCATAAAGCTGTCTTGTAGTGTGAATGGATGAGTGGAAGGATGTTGCGGGCCTGAGTTGCCTACTGCAACCTGGGGCCAGCTAGTCCATAGTAATGGATGAAAAGCGACCGTGGTAGTCTGCTGGCAGCTCCGCACCTAGTTTTTACCTTTTGTTTTGTTTTGTTTTTGTTTGTCTTTGTGTGTGTGTGTGTGTGTGTGTAAGCTAGTGAGTAGGCAAAATAGGGGTGGGGGGTGTCACTTTGTGGCATGAATGTAATTTTAATGAAACTGGAATTAGAAGGTTTTTTTTTTTTGTTTTTTTTTAAGCAGATCCCCCATTTCACAGTCTCAAAATAATCAGCCAGTTGATTGTGGAGACTCTACGGAAGAAGAAGAAGAAGAAGAAGAGTTATAAAAAATGACAGCGGAAGATATCAAACAGAATCCATGCCTTTTACAACCCTAACCGCCGCTAACCGCTAGAGAGCACCATGAGCTTGCGCTAGGCTAAGCACTACATTCAGTTGCGGGTAAAGGGGGCGTCCATACTATTTTAAAGGAAATTCACTTCGGTTAGCATAGGTTAACACAGAGAGAATGAAATATAAAAGGTAGGCAGGAGTAAGTAATGGCGATTTTGTGTGGCATTGATCTAAAAAGAGTTTCACAGACGCGAAAGTGGCTAACTTCCCCTGGTAGCGAGGGATGCGAGAGGTGTGAAGATACGAGTGCGAGCCAAAATGTCAATTAACAATTAAGTTCAACCACCTTTCCCGAAACGCGTGAACCTGCTAATCCTAAAACGCGTGAACCTGCTAATCTCTCTCTCTCTCTCTCTCTCTCTCTCTCCATGTTTTGTCAAATCATTTTCACGCCTGTAAAGGACCTACATGAAGCTAATGGCGGAGGAAAAGCATTCTGATTCTATTTGAAATGCAAAATTCGCAAACACAGTTCATGAAATATATGGTTGTGGAAGTCATGATTCATAGATAACACCTCCTCCCCTCTCTCCCAGGACAACAAAACAAAAATACGGAGAGCACTGGAGGCAGTGTTACCGGAAAGAAACCAGGGATTCGGGTAATTGGTATGTCGCCAGCCAACATTCAAAGATTATACGTTTGAAGGGGATGAGAGAAACGAATTAATTAATTTGCATGGGAAATATTTTTTTGATCAACAAACGAATGAAGCTGAAATAAATAACAGCAATTCACTCTGACATAGGGAAATTGCACCAATATTCGGCCTCTTCCTAAAGTCAGCCACCCAAGCTATAGCGTTTTCAGTTAAGAGAAAGGATGGACAAGGAGGGGGAGGGGAGGGAGGGGGGCAACATGCTGAAACAGCTCTGGTTCGTTTCTTGCAGTAAGAGAACATCGGAGTAGTCTGTGAATTGACATGCTTGATATTTACTTCTTTTTTTTTTTTCTATTTTTCGTTGTTTTGTTTTTTTTTAAGCAATTACTCATATTTGCTCTATTGATTAAAAACAAACACAAACAAAAAAAAGGTATAGAAAAGCCAAGAACTGTATTCATCCTTTTTCAAGTCAGATTTGCAATCACTTCTTTCATAAATCATGTGTAGCTGTACAGTTATTTGCCAACGGTATTTCCTTACTTAAGACACCCTTTTTTCGTTCCTTTTTCTTTTTCTTTGTTTGTTCTTCCTTTGCTTATAACAGGATAGCGGCATATTACGCTTATATTGAGCATAGTCTCCTTGTGATTGGAATGAGGCTGGCTCGATGCTGGAAGTGACATTTTGCTCAAATGACTACAATTAATCGATTTGTTATCGGCTAAGATATGCCTTTAACTTTGTATCTTATTTGTATTTTATGAGTCCATCAAAACGACAGATCGAAATTACTGGAATATTTTAAAATCCTATTTGAACGGTTAAAGACATTTGTAAGTCGTTTCGTCTGTAAATGATGGTTCTGACTGATCGATTCTCTGTTTTACCATCCGTGTGTGTGTCTCTTATCAGGTTTTGGGTGATTGTATGCCCGAATGCTATTTTCAATGCTAAAAAGGAGCCAGAATGATTATGATAAAGGTATGCCCAATATTAGCAGAGGTTTGGTTCGATTTTGGAAGCATTCCGATACCATGTTACTAGCTGAAAATCGATTTTATCCAATACAAAATAAAGATAACATTTTATTATGTGTGGTATGCACAACGCGTTTCAGTGTGTAAAATTGCTTGACAGTGTCTGCTTGGCTGCAGTATATATGGCAAACTGTGGCTAGTGAAGAAACAGGGACCCAGTATCGGCACCTCTGTTCTTCAAAGAAATCAAACATTGCTTTACGGAGAAGCTTTATTAATTTTGGCATAAAACATACTTGCCACAAATCATTTTCATGAACTTTGGCATGAAACAAACATTCAACAATCTTTCAGCCACAACAGATTTCTGCATGATAGAACCGTTCATTGCATATTTTATCTTACAAACATGTTATGGTCTAGCATGCACCACTGTTTCAAGTGAGGATGGATCTTTGCATTCTTGAATGTGCCCGCTTGCTGGGGGGAAAAAGCTGTTGGTGAAGGGAATTCATACCGCACACACTGTCGTCAGCATTAATCCATTGGAGTTGCATCATCTAGTCCCATGACCCCCACGGATGTTTAGCAGGAAGAGCAGTCCATGCCTACCTCAGCACATTGAAATCTCAAAAGATGATGAGCTAGTCTTTGTGGGGGACTTCAGACAGAAGGTTATTCCGGTCCTCGCAGAGGTCTTTTCAGAGGTCATCAGTGTTTCTCGACTGAAATGTAGGTCGAGTGCTGATAACACCTGCCGCAAGGCATCGTTTGCTAAACTAAGATAATGAGAGACGATGATTGATGCCCAGAGGCAGGTTATCCAAGTTTCTGACAAGCTTGGGGATGGCAAAACCAACATGGTTTTGGGCAGAGGTCTTTTTTCGAGATCATCAGAGTTTCTCGTCGTTGAAATGTAGGGTCGAGCGCTAATAACGCTGTGGGAAGGCATCGTTTGCGAAACTAAGATCATGAGACCATTGATACCCCGAGGATGGTTATCCAAGTTACCGACAAGTTTGCGCATGACGACCTGACGTGGTCTTGGGATATTTTCGGGTTCCCAGTGCAATAAACATGTACCCTCCGTGACTTCCTCAAGCTATATTTTACCAGCAAATCTACCCTGCTTCTCACCTACCGAAGCAGAGTCAAAGTTCCCTTAGAGTACAAACTGACACATGTCGAACAGCTCCAGCAAGACCAGTTTTCTAACGATTGTTCGGTATTCGTCTCTTTCGAACATTCCAGACCAAGAACCTGTCAATTGATATGCAGTCACGGCAGGATCTACACAGAAACGTGAATACAATAAAATATTCCCCCACCACTCGTGTACACAAGGGTTTGAAACACTGTTTTCCTTCTCTTAGACATATGGGTTGTTGATTAGAGCTGACAAACCGCCCATCAATACCACACACACACACACACACACACACACACACACCTGCATGCCTGCATGCATGCAGTACGCAAGCATGCACACTCTGCTCTCTCTCTCTCTCTCTCTCTCTCTGATTCAAATTAAGCTGCTATTGTTTATGATAGAACACACTAGGTCAGTACATGCAAATGTCAATATGTGACAGGTTTATATTGTAGTCGTGCAGTGTGTGAGTGTCAGCCAACATAGGCTCATATCATTTTTTTGTGGAGTGGGGAAAAGGGAAGGAGGAGCGGGAAGATAATGGCGTTACTTTTGATCGTTGAAAAAAAATTAGTGTGTATGGTTTTCTACTTTTTCACTTTTTGTTCCATAATATTAATGTCTCTCTCTCTCTCTCTCTCTCTCTCTCTCTCTCTCTCTCTCTCTCTCTCTCTCTCTCTCTCTCAATCCGCATCACAACAACATTGTCTCCTATTCATCACTGCCTTGAAGACCAATCTTGCTTATGAATAAGAGTGTTGATTGTGTATCATCGTTGACTTGGACATGGCTGACTCATGAATCACTGTTCATTCCTCAAGCGTTGCTGATGATGCTATTTTTGATGACTGAGGCTTCTCATATCCTCCTTCTGTGCACGGATTTCATACACTATGTAGTGGTGTGTGTTGTTGTGTTGTGTTGTGTTGTGTGTTGTGTGTGTGTGTGTGTGTGTGTGTGTGTGTGTGTGTGTGTGTGTGTGTGTGTGTGTGTGTGTGTGTGTGATATAGACACTTTCAATATTTATTCATGTTTATCTTTCATACTAAGATGAATCTTCACTAGTCTTCTTATAATCGGTTCTATGATGTGTAATAGTGTTCCGTGTTGCTATTCTCAGTCATTGAAGCTACAAAGTCAGATGTAGAAAAGCATCTTCTTGCTTGTTTGTTATTCTTGGGACTAAAGATGATCAAGCAAGTAAGCAAGGTCTCTCTGTCTCTGTCTGTTTGTCTGTGTGTGTGTGTGTGTGTGTGTGTGTGTGTGTGTGTGTGTGTGTGTGTGTGTGTGTCTGTCTGTCTGTCTGTCTGTCTGTCTCTCTGTCTCTCTCTCTCTCTCTCTCTCTCTCTCTCTCTCTCTCTCTCCGCCTTACTTTTTTTTTCTTCTTCAGGGCTTCCAGTTCCTCCTTCTATAGTAAACATACAACATCAATATGCTGATGGCTATAACTTTTTTTTTCCCCTTTTTTTTGGGGGGTGGGTGAGTGGGTGTTGTGGTGGCTGAGTGCTAGACTTGCTCATCCAAGAGGCCGGAGATGAATCATTACACACACACACACACACACACACACACACACACACACACACACACACACACATATATATATATATATATATATATATATATATATATATATATATATATAGACTGTAATTTCAGGCCTTATAATCAATAATGAGGCTAAGACTGTAATTTCAGGCCTTCAAATCAATAATGAGGTAAGATTTTAACTTACTGTGTATTGACTTCAGCATTGATCTTTATCTTCGATACTACTGCGGCCCTCTCTCCATTTAACTCACCTACCAATGAGAGAGAGAGAGAGAGAGAGAGAGAGAGAGAGAGAGAGAGAGAGAGAGAGAGAGAGAGAGAGAGAGAGAGAGAGAGAGAGAGAGAGAGAGAGAGAGAGAGAGAGAGAGAGAACTACGTACTGAGTCGCTGGAAGACTACAACGGTCAACTTCCACCAAAATTCATGGGAATAGGTTACCTGTATCGTGAACCTAATCCTACCCTGACCAAACTGTGGCCGTTTCAAGGGCTCACCATGGCAGTGACAGTCACCATCTCAAGAGTCAAGGCACTGGAACTGGAGGTGATTGTCTGCTACGTAGAAACCAGCCTGCACTTGAAAAGGTCTGGGGAGTCTGCTGAGCATTCTGATGTTCTTTGGCTGCGTAGTCCGCTCTGAGCTATTGTCCTGGGAAAGAATGACTTTTTTTTCCCCTGCGGACTGGGGTATCACCGAGGCAGCAAAGGTCGTTTTTTTTTTTCTTGAGTTCAGTCTGTTGATGGACAGTGGTGGTAAGTACACTGAGTTTACAGAGGATCTCTCTCTCTTAGCTTTCTTCCGTCGTTCTCCCAGTGTCGAAGTATCTAGGAGTCAATATCCAGTCTGACCTTTCCCGGGAAAATTAATCAACAGTCTGTGTGAAAGGGAGTAGGACCCTGGCTTCTTGAGAAGAAATCTAAAGGTGTGCTCGCATAAGAGCAAAGAAGTGGTATACAATGCCTTGGTTTCCTCCCATTGCTGAGATGGCAGCACTGTTTGGGTTACCTACACTGAAAGCCTCACTTCTGATATCGAAAAGATTCAGCCAAGAGCGGATAGGTATGCCCTGAACAGACACAGGAATACCTAAAGTGTTAACAACATGTTCGAGAAGTTGCAGCAGCTTTCGATCGCTCGGGGAACGACGGGGCGTGTGTCAAGACTCAAATCTTTCAATAAAATCCGTTGTATGATTTGTGCCCACTTGAATACCCAACGCTCTGACAGCAGGAGAAACCACCACAATCAGCCGTATCAACGGATTCCCTAGCATACTGATAGCAGCACCCCCCCCCCCCCCCCCCCCCAAAAAAAAAAAAAAAAAAAAAAAAAATCCTTTACCAGAACTAAGACTGACACAAGGTCTCAGATATTGTCCTGTTTCCTTCCCTCGGCACTTTCAGTCCGAGAGTGCTGAAGTCAACCCCTCTTCCCCTCAATATTCCCTCCCCCATGCTGTGCATATTCTAAATCTTTTAGAGGTCAGTAATTGTCGACGTCAACAGCTGAACTTAAAGCAGATCTGTCAAAGATCAGACACATGTTTGACCCTCAATGGCGGTCTTCGGTTTTAAATTAGAATCACCGTCAGCTTATCATATTATCATTTTCTTTCTCTAAAATTTGTGTTGTGGCATGCAGTGTGTTTAGGAGAGGGGGAGGTGGACACTAAATTCTCACGCAATATATGTTTGTCATTATAGTTCTTCATTTGTGTTCACAGATCTTCTTCAGATTTTTTTTTTTTCGTGATGGATGGTTTGAAGAAAAAAAAGTTAAAATGTTGCTCATTTAATATACCACTTGAAAATGAAATACAATTTGTTTGAATCACACACACACACACACACACACACACACACACACACACACATCAGATCAACCCGCTTCACAGTGCTCTTTTCCTGATAAAATAACCGGAAGTATACCAATATTCAGCGCCATTTTCGTAGCGAGGCAACAGGGGATCTCAGCAAGAGGTGTAATTTGACATAACGAGCTCAACATGTCATCTCCAAGTGTCGAGGATGTGACAAAACAGTTAGCTCAAACAAAAGTTGACTCACAGAACGAACTGAGTTTTAAAGGCAGAGGATGGAAGCTGGACAAAGCGGAAGATGGTGAGAAATTTTGAAAAAAAGCCACATGACACTGTACTGACGGTCGATCCGAAATCGTCATGATCGAGATTATCATGCAGACGACCTGATGACTATGCGCGAGTGAAACTGTTGTGTTTGTATCAGTGAATGTTGTTGATTTATTGAATAACTTCATGTTAAGCATGTGAATACAGCCAGTGAGTCGTGTAGTACTCAACCGTTATCTTTTGTTTCATATTACGACTTTCAGTTCAAGCACACACACACAAACACACTCACACGCACACACACACACACACACACACACACACACACACACACACACACAATCACAGTGTGCTCTTTGGACCTGTTAAATGAACAAACAACCACAGTCCGTGGACCACGGTTACTTGAGGATAGCACGGTTTTCGGACTTGAGGACAGCACGGTTCTCCGATAGGCTGTCAACACCGACGCTCAATTGCTCTTCACGGAACCAAATGGCACTGTCCATTATCTTCAACTGTAGACAAGAGGTCATGAGGTAGTCAACCCAAATCATAGTTTATTATATGTCTTTGGGGATCAGTTTTCAGCTAGCCAACCACACTAAGGCAAACACATAAATCCCACACATGGCTGCCAATACGTAAACAGGAAGTCAGGAAATGAAAGTAATGACAGCAAACACAACATTTAATGAAAACCATGACAGCAAACACAACATTTTTACAAAATAAGTTGTAATAATAATAATCCACCACCAAAAACTACAGACGCTAAAGTGGATAAAACTGCAAGTCCATCATTTTTTCTGTCTCCACGTCCATCTCCCTCCATCAACAGTTCTGGAGGATTGTTTTTACTGTGTGTAAAATCACTAACAAGGCCATTGGATCATGTTATATGGTCATTACAGTGCAGTTTTCTTTGAAATGGAGGCCAATCTTTACTGTTGTCCTTCATCCTCTTTATCTCTTTCCCACCAGGATGTATGTCTTTATTTGGAGATGGGAGTTATGATACCCCTGCACATTTTTTAAAATGTGGTGCACAGGCTGTGATTGTTATTGAAATGATGTGTTCCTTTTGCAGCCAAGGAATTGGTGGAGGAGATCACAAAATGCCCACACATGACAGCCCTCCGGATGGAGGGCAATACACTGGGAGTAGAAGCAGCAGAAGTAATGGCAAAGGCATTAGAAAAACACCCAGAGTTTGAGGTTGGTATTGCAACATTTTATTTCAATTATTTATTTTTCTTGAAAATGGTGTTTGAAATGCTTTCAAGTAGTATGGAGTTACTTGAAAAGTGGGTGTGATTATCTATGCAGAAAAAAGTTTGTATTCTTAATGAAAGGGCTTTCCAGTTACCAACTTGAAAAAAAAAGACAAAAATAAACAAAAACAAAGATATTATTAACCCTTGCTTACCTCCCCCCTTTCAAACAACTTCCCCACTCTGTTACCTAGTCCCAGCTAAATTGGTTTTGCATAGAACAGTACTTCAGTGAAAATATTGACATTATATGACTTTGAGATGCCATGATAATGAAGGAGCTGATAGTGATATGTCTTTGATTGGATCTTTTTTTTTAAAATGGCCTTTGTGTTATGTACTTTTGTGATGAGTGTGTGTGTTTAAATCAGAAGACTGCAGTTGTAGCCTTGCAGGGACCAGGGTATCAGCCCGGCAGTACAAGGTTATTAAACAAACAGTGATCAAGATGTACACAAAATATTCTGAAAAGACAGCAGACAGTCATATGGTCTGCAAGTTCTGTATGTTGAACACATCAACTTAAGGATTACAAGCAGATCACCATAATCATCACAAAAACAACAACAACAAAATCAGACTATGACTTTAAGGTGGTATGGATTAGTCATGTAGAAATGAAGTCTCCAGAGTTTTTCTGCAAACACAGCAGAAAGTATTCAAGATTGAGATTTGAGGGGTTTTTTTTTTATGTGACTGTGCCATTGGGGATATACAACTTTTGAAATTCAGCTAAATTAGTATAAATCCCTTCCCCAAAGATGGAGTGTGGCTGCCTTAATGGCAGGATCGAAAAAGTCATACACACAAAACTCCACTGCCTGTCTATACAGGCACTGTCCGCAGGAGTATCAGCCTGTGTACGCAGAAAGAAAAGAAAGAAAGAAAGTACAAATTCCGATCATTTTGTCTTGTTAGTTTTTTCACTGTCAAACATTTGTGGCAACTCTGGCACACTTCATGAATCTTTATTTTCACTGTACTAATGTTGGATGACATGAGAGAATTTCTGTTGGTCTGTGAGACTTTGTTGTTATGCAGCTAGCTACCACTACATTGTGTGTTATTTTATGTTACCTCTTTGAGCTGGGGGGGGGGGGGGGGGGGGGGGGGCTTCCAATCAGAGCCATTTCCATGCATATTTGTTTGTTTGATTTTTTCAGCCCTAGCTGGTGTTGATCCGGAATTAAGTGGGGTATCAGCTCCAATGACATAAGAGGACTGGAAGTAGAACTGTACTTAATGGATTGGTCTCTGGAGTCTTGCCCAGATTTCTTCAGTTCTTCATGTGTCTGTGTCTCCATACCTGGTTGAGACTGGAATATGATACAAAAAAAAAGAAAAAAAGAGTAGGGCAGAGCCCTGTCTTCATGCTTCAGACTAGGATGAAGCCTCAAATGGACTGCCATGGTGTAAAGCTACCAACTGCAACAGGTTGTCAGTAGTTTAGTATTGAATTTAATGCATGCTGTGGAGCAACACAGAATTTATCGACAAGACCTCTCAGAATTGAATTTTTTGTGTATGGCTTTCAGCGCGCAGCTTCCCAACATGGTGAAGCATCACAAAGTGGTATGTTTCAAAACATTTGATTGTTGATTTGATTTGCCTGTGCTTGTTTTGGTGTCAGCGAGGCAGTCAAAGCATTGTGCACAGCCGAATGGATTCAGTGAGAATGTAACAAGTGGTGGTAATGCACTTACATGTCTCAACTCTTACCATTTCTTTTTCGCCCTTGCAAATTTGCATAAGGATCAGGAAAAGGTATTAAAAGGGCGTATAGTCAAATGGTTAGAGTGTTTGCTTGCAGAACTGATGGTCATGAATAGAAACCACAGGCGAGCATTGATTTTTTTTCAGCTTGTAAACCGTCTCTGTCCACCTAGCAGTAAATGGTACCTGATTCAGTTAGGGGAGGCTAAAGGTGGCAGAAGGAGAGGGATTGGCTCCACGTTCCTTCTTGTTGTGCCCATGACACGGTGCACCTCTGACAGTTCATTGCCTGTATGACGAGCATGTTATGAGAATTTAATTAAACTTTTTTTTCTCCCTTTATTTTATTTGTATTTTCTTAAAGATATTCTCAGATCAAACAAATGTTTCTGTTTCAGAGGGCTCTGTGGAGTGACATGTTCACAGGACGGCTCAAGACAGAAATTCCACCTGCATTGGTAAGATCTTGTTTGATCTGTTTGTTACTTTGTACCTGAGTATCAAGTGGATGGCTGTATGTGTTTTCATGCTCGTGTCAGCTTGCATACTTGTGTATTTGTGAAAAATGGATCTGCATTTTGTGTGTGTGTGTGTGTGTGTGTGTGTGTGTGTGTGTGTGTTGTCTGCTGACCTAATTGAATTGAGTCATGGTGTACAGATCATGGTCTTGTTTTACAATGATGATGCAGACTGTCACATTGCCATGTTCACTGATTTGATTGGCCTGATCTATGGGATCTATGATTTTACCGTAGTTTACTTAATTCATGTCCATCTAGAAAATTTTACAAGTTGAGATAATTCAGGATTGGATATAGAGGGAGGACGAGAAGATGTTTGAGTGAATGATGGGTGGGCAGATCGGCCCAGGAGTAGAAAGGCTACGCATTTTACAATGTGCAGTCTTTGAAATTGTTGGTAAGCGGCTGTTTTGTGTTGTGTGTTGCTTTTTTGCTTTGTGTTGTGTGTTGTCTTTGAAATTGTTGGTATGCGGCGGCTGTTTGTGTGTGTGTGTTGTCTTTGAAATTGTTGGTAAGCGACTGTTTTTATGTTGTGTGTGGCCTTTTTGTTGTTGTTGTTGGTAAGCGGCTGTTTTGTGTTTTTGTGTTGTCTTCAAAATTGTTGGTAAGGGGCTGTTTTGTGTTGTGTGTGTTTTTCTTTGAAATTGTTGGTAAGCAGCTATTTGCCTGGGGTAAAACTCTTCCACTGCCTCATTTTCAGAAAAACCTGGGAGCGTCGATCATGGCAGCAGGATGCCAGCTTGTGGAACTGGATCTGAGCGACAATGCCCTTGGGCCACGAGGCATTGAAGGCCTGGTGGACCTGCTCAAGAGCCCCAGCTGCTACACCCTGCAGGAACTCCGACTCAACAACAATGGCCTGGGCATTGGGGGAGGCAAGGTAGGAAAAGAAAGGAGGTCATCAGCTTCTGTAGCAGTTTTTGTTGATGTTTGCTGTGGGTGAGATTGGCATTGTTGTCAGATGCATGTGAATTGTTTATTCAGTTATAATGATAGTTATCTCTGTAGCCACACTCTTGGGTCCATTAATGATGCGTTCAGTGTAAAGGTGGGAAACAAACATATCATTCTGATAATTTTGTGGATAGACTTGTGCGGACATAATTCAGGAATGTTCAGAGGGCTGTAGCAGCTTTTGTCATTTCATCATGTATCTGTCATGAGAGAGAAAATTAAAAAAGAAAATGAATGAGCAAATGAATTTTATTTAACCAGGGTGACAAGGTAAGCTTTTTTCATTCTCTACCTAGCCCTTGCAGTGAAGAAGGGAAAAACTCCGAAGAAGGGGAAAAAAGGGAAAAAAATTTTAAGGAACAAGTCAAACAAATCAAGAGCAACCACAAGTAAAAGGAACATGTATACAATTACAAAATTCCTCTATTCATTGTAAGTCAGAGCAGCTACAAGTAAAAGGAACATGTAAACAAATTACAAAAACTTCCTCTATTCATTGTAAGTCAGAGCAGCTACAAGTAAAAGGAACATTAGAAATGCATAACAGTGAAATCAACATAACTGACAAGTGAGTGGGATTAACACTGTAATGATGAAGAACAGAAAATTGGGGAAGGGAGTAGAGTGAAAGAAAGGGATGGAGAGAAGGACTGATAGTGAGAGGACGGAAGGGAAGACGCAGGGTAGTGAACGGATTATTGTTACCTAGGTAACCTTTTTTTAAAAAGAACATTTTTTTTGCCGCATGTTTGTTACATGCTGGCCCCAATCGGTTTTCAAGTTAATATGATATAGATTGTTAAACTCTGAAATTGATTTATCTATAATGTAACCAAAAAAAAGGTAAACAAGTGGGGTAGTCTTTGCTCCCATAAGGAAACCTAACACAGAGTAACTTTTATTCAAGACTGGCACAGCCTTTTAAACTTGATAAAGTCAGACAAATACAAAGACGAACAATCTAATAGTGGGGGAAAACAAGCGCAGGCCAACAACTAAATTGTCTTCATAGTAATGACTTGGCAAAACTTTGAACTTAAGGATGGTGGGGGGGGGGGGGGGGGGGGGGCAGGAGAGGAGATTGAAGATGTAAAAACTCGAAACACGAAATTAAGAAAATATATGAAAACTCTTCACTGGCTGCATAAGGGAACCATCGCAATCCCTCTTAAAGGCAGATATATTTGTATTGCCTGCTCCGAGGCCTTTCGTCCGCTGGGTCGGAAACTCATCAGGGAGACACGGCTGCTGTATCTGCGCTCCTGGCGTCAAATAGAGACACACCACAGTCCATGATACCGCGGTGTTCTCACCACCAGGTGCAAAAAAAAGAATCCAATAGCACCCCCGAAGCAGCCAGCGAAGAGTAGTAAAGGTTTCCTTTACTACTCTTCGCTGGCTGCTTCGGGGGTGCTATTGGATTCTTTTTTTGCACCCTTGGTGGTGAGAACACTGCGGTATCATGGACTGTGGTATGTCTCTATTTGACGCCAGGAGCGCAGATACAGCCAGCCGTGTCTCCCTGATGAGTTTCCGACCCAGCGGACGAAAGGCCTCGGAGCAGGCAATACAAATATATCTGCCTTTAAGAGGGATTGCGATGGTTCCCTTATGCAGCCAGTGAAGAGTTTTCATATTTTCTTAATTTCGTGTTTCGAGTTTTTACATCTTCAATCTCCTGCCGCCCCCCCCCCCCCCCCCCCCCCCATCCTTAAGTTCAAAGTTTTGCCAAGTCATTACTATGAAGACAATTTAGTTGTTGGCCTGCGCTTGTTTTCCCCCACTATTAGATTGTTCGTCTTTGTATTTGTCTGACTTTATTCAAGTTTAAAAGGCTGTGCCAGTCTTGAATAAAAGTTACTCTGTGTTAGGTTTCCTTATGGGAGCAAAGACTACCCCACTTGTTTACTGTTTATTGTTTACTGTTCCCTGCCTCATTTCATTTCCAATTTAAAAAAAAAAAGGTGTTAAAGCATGTTCTTTGTGGTTAGGAAAAAGCACCTAGTCATGTGTCTATAGATATGTTAAAACTGAAAATTGTTTTTTTAGAAAACAATCATGTCTGGAAAAAAATAGTTCAGAAGAGAACACCTTTACTGTCATCAAACACCATGCTCAGTCACAAAAGACATGTTTAAATCGATTTTCTATGCCCTTTAATGGTCAGAACTCTCAAAAAACAAAAAAACAAAAAAAAGAGAAAAGTCAGGGAAGTGTTTGTTTTGTTTCAGTGGTGCAACTTTTTAAATACAGTTATTTATCGAGAGAACTTTTGACATCAATATCTGCAGTACCATTGCAAATTCTATTGTTCAAAGTTACTGTAGGTTTGAGGTCTGACCGTCTTTTTTATCATGAATTCACCATTGTTAGCAGGCAGATAACTTGAAAATTCAGGTATGCTGCATCTCTAAGTAAAGTTTAAACATCTGTGTTACACTTTTTGGGAGCCAAGATTTTGCCTGTAGTCCCTGGCACTTGTTTTCCACTGTATTTTATTTCTGATGGCTGAAATATGATAATGGTTAAAGGTACAGATTCACATTCAGATTACTTAAAAAAAGAAGAAAAATTTATCTTAGGCTGAGAGAAGAGTAGATGCACTGAAAAATTGCATGCTTTTAGTTACAGTCTATTTATTGGTTTATTGACAGCCAGATTTTAGATCAGTTTTATTTCATTTGTAAGGTTTCTAGTTATTCATATGATCAATTTATTTTCAAAAGCACATCTTTTTATAGATTGATACGTTCATCTTGTGTGTGGAAAGAGGAGCCGATTTTAGTGTGTGTGAATGTGTGGTGTGTGTGTGTGTGTGTGTGTGTGTGTGTGTGTGTGTGTGTGTGTGTGTGTGTGTGTGTGTGTGTGTGTGTGTGTGTTTTTTTGCTCTTAGGATTTTGATGCATTTAGCACAATGGATTTTTTGTGTGTGCTGTATTTGTTCTAAGGTGTTTTTTGTACTGATACATGTTGGCATATATGCTTACAATTGTTATATACATTTGCTGTCTCTGTTTACAGTATGCTTCAGTTATCCTTAAAATGTGGTTTGTGTATATGTTGACAGATGCTGTCTCAGTGTCTTTTGGAATGTCACAAGAACACAGTGTAGCAGCAGGCAAGCCCTTGGCCCTTAAAGTCTTTTGTCTCGGGTAGAAATCGTTTGGAGAATGATGGCGCCACTGCCCTGGCTGCTGCTTTTAAGGTAATGTTCTGATCTGTTTGGACAGTAATTTGATCACTACTTTATGTTTTATAATGTGTGTATGTGAAACATCTCTATTTCAAGATAATTACAATCTGAATTTCAGTTCATTTGGAGCTACATCTATTTCCAAGCGCATTTTGTTATGGTCCAAGACTACAGTAATTATGAATTTTGATTTAAAGAAAAAAAAACACACCACTTATTATCAAATGAAGAAAAAATGTCATAATACTTTATCTTCGCTTTTGTGTCCACGGCCAGGTTTATGTCTACATTGTTGTTTTAATTAGGGAAATGTGATTGGAAGGATGAAATTGTATTGTCCACATGGGAAGTGACAGTTATTTGGAGTGATTCTGTGACAAAGTCACTGGCAACAAAGGAGAAGTTGAATACCTTGATACTCTTGTAGAACTATACTTATACGGAGGTGGATGCTGTACTGGCAAGTGTGATCGATTGGCTAATTCTTCACTTGTGAAGATTAGTGGGAAGTTCCCTTCAGGGATGGTGGCACACCCTTTGATGACTAATTAGTTGAATTCATGATCTGGCATGTGTAGACCACCATCATGTCATGTGTGGAGCAGACTGAGACTTAAAGTGTTACTGAACATGACTGGTAAAAGTGCCTATGACTGCTATGCTTCAGTTTGGAGTGCGACACTTTTGAATTTATATAAAAGTTCTGTACTTTGTGCTTTTGAGGCCTGGGCAGCTGTGTTCAGATGAACAGTATGTGAGTAAGCCACTGGTCGGGAACTACAGATGAGGCAGGCAGAAAGAAAAGATTTCAGAAGAATTAAAAAAAAATTTTTTAGATAATTATCATGCTCCAGCATATACTAATTGTGCCATTGGTTTGCAGGCAATCGGCACTCTAGAGGAACTGGCTATGCCTCAAAATGGAATCAACTTGCCGGGAATCACAGCTCTGGTGGAGGCAATTAATGTGAACACCAGACTTCGAGTCCTCAACCTCAATGACAACACCTTCACTGAGGCCGGAGGACGTGAAATGGCAAAGGTCAGTCTCGATGATTCCTTTGTATGTGATGATATATGGCTCTTGTATGTGCATTGATGTTTGTTGTGTTGATGCTGTTTGTGTTTATGATTGATTCTCATTGTGCAGTTCGGGACTCTCTTTTTTTTTTTAGATGTATCAAAAGTATTCAGTTTTGTAGACTTGAATTTTGAAGCGTTATCAGTGCTATAGGTCCATTGGTTGACTCATGATGATTTTCTGTGTGCATCGGTTACCTTACAGGCTTGCAAACTGCTATTAAAGCAGATCAATGGTGCCAGATTTACAGCTTTTAAAAAAAGAAGTCCCCTCAGCCAAGTGTTTTAGGGTAGCTGCCCGTCATGTTTACAGGTTATCTTTGTTGACTTTCCATGGCAAGGGATCACAAAACATTTTGTATAAAAAAAAAAAAAGTTAAAAAAAATTGTTTGTTCCATTGTACAGGAATGTCATGAAGAAATTTGATTTGGTGATAAACACAAAATGTGTTGCAGGCTGATTTCTGTTTGACTCTATTTTTTTTGCTTCAGTATGAAAATGATCA
The DNA here is from genome assembly GCA_016801955.1 of Conus betulinus. Classification (NCBI taxonomy): domain Eukaryota; kingdom Metazoa; phylum Mollusca; class Gastropoda; order Neogastropoda; family Conidae; genus Conus; species Conus betulinus. Next base: position 401,553 of record JADBJO010000850.1, read on the forward strand.
AACGTGACTTTGCACCTTCTTTTACAGTGGAAGGCACATAATTCCAGAAGACGGAATATGGTTACATTGCAAATGGTCACATTGTAAAAACAGCAGTGAATAATCATGGAGGTATAGTAGTCATGGAACAAAGAAGATGAAGAAAAAGACATTCATTCATGTCATGCATGTGTTAATGATTCTTTGTTAGAAGTTTTTGTCTTGAGTTGGTTATTGCCTGTTTCAAAATTTGTGTTTGAGATTCCAGTGTCTGGTTGTTTCTGTGTTAGTGATTCTCTGTGCGTAATTATGTGTTTGCTGTGATTCTGTGCCTGCGTTGGAGATCCACTGTGTCTTGTTTTCAGGACTGGCTGTGTCTGGTTGTGTCCCTGTTGGAGATTCCCTGTGTGTAGTTGTGCCTGTGTCAATGATTCTTTGACTGGTTCTGTGGCGGTGATTCTCTCTGACTGTATTGTGATTTTCTGTGTTGGTGACTCTCTTTCTGGCTGTGCCATTGCTGGTACATATATCAAATGGTGTCTATGTTAGTGATGCTGTCTCTTGTTGAGCCTGTATTATGATTCTGTAATGTAGTTATGTGTTTATTGGTGGTCCATTGTCTTGTTTTTGTTAGTAGTCTTTTCAATGTTGACAACTTTTGTGGTCAGTCATGTTGTGAGGCTGTGGCAGCTTCATAACCTTCATTGACAAAGGTGTGTGCCTGTTGAAATGTACGTTCAGTGCCAGTGTTGATCTTCATCCCCTAGGTGCTACCCAAGCTCCAGGCTCTGGAGGTGATCAACTTTGGGGACTGCCTGTTGCGCACAGGGGGGGCCAAGGCCCTGGCAGAGGCCTTGAAGGACAGTCAGCCCATGCTGAAGGTTTGGAGAGTGTTTGTGCTTTTGAAATATGGTGTTGACTATGGCATTGCAGACACTGCATTGATTGGCACTGCTTACTACAGAAATGGGAAGCCAGAGATGGGGAAAGTAACTTAGTCTCTTAGCCATTGTTTCTATTACCGATTAATAAGCACAAAATATTTGACAGACATGGTAATCCATGTACTTTATCAAAGAAAAGCTTTTGAAAACAAAAGTGGAAGGACAAACTTTTTTTTTGTTGTTGTGAGCTTTGCTCTCAATCTCTAACCTTTTAACTATGGATCATTCCATTTGTCCTGATCATTTAAGAATTGATCCGACTATTAAGGGTAACCCACCATTTTGTCTCCAATAAAATAATGGAGAAGGCTTGAACATTAATATGTGGCCCTTGATGGCAGTTGCTAAAGCGAAAGTGGCTGCAATATGCAAATGGCTTCAAGTTGAGCAACACCGCTGCTGCTTGTTTAGGGAGGAGAATTAAAACTGGCGGTGAACAGATCAGAATGGCTAAGGACTAGTCCGTCTGTCTTGTACGAATGAAAACACTAAACGTCAGCAGCCTCTGACAATTACAACAATTACAAGAATTGGAAGAAGAGCATCTGCTGCACTATAAGTACACAGTATGGTTACCAAAGAGGCGCTTACTGCAGTCACAGATGTAGCAAGTGTTGAGAGACTCCAGCACATAGTTGGGACGAGAGAGTTGTCTGGAAGTTTGCTTTTATTCCCTTTAACATATTGGCGATAGCGAAGACCATGTCAGCCTTTTGTTGTGAGGAGGAGAATGAGAAGAGGAAGCTTTGATATTAGGTGCTTTGACATCTTGAAGAGAGCTCAGAAAATACTTATCACTAGCAAAGAAAAGGCTTGAAAATGTGAGATTGTTCAGGATGTGAAAAGGTACAAAAACTGAATCATGTCTCTTTCTTTTGTTTATGACAGAGTCCCATCAAGGGTGATCACTCAGTGGATCTATCTAGTTATGGAAGCATGTTTAGTTCAGTGCTCTCCAAGTGTAAGATTTTGTTGTTGAGGATTCTGACAAGGTGATGTTCTGCACACAATAAGGAGAATGCAGTTGTTGGGACAGGTAAGTATGATGAAAACACTTTGCTCGGGATGTGTTCTGTGTCACCTGCCTTAAAGGATCTTATTTCCCTGGAAATTAGGGAGGATATCTTAGTGGCATATATTTTTGTCTTTTTAGTCAAGTCATTCATGATGGATAAGAGTTTACAGTACATTTGGGTAAACTGGTGAAAAAAAAATGGTTGTGTGGAAAAGATTTAAAGTACAACTGTCATGGCAGAACATCTTGGCCCATTTCGTAACCATCATCAGTGCGTGTGATAAGCTCTCATGGCTCAAAGCCTGTGTCACAAAAGGCTAGTCTCTCACTCAGCTGCAAAAGTAAAACTTTGTACTTGTACTTGTACTTGTTTGCAGATCTCTGTTTTGTAATGTCACAAGGTGATTTTGCAGAAAAGCATTGATGCTGATCAACTGGTCATGTGACTCGGTGTTGGAACTCGTTCGTCACTTTGACGGTTCACTCCATTGTTGTTTACTCAATGCACGTTCAGCCTTTCTGAGTCGGTACTATTCTGAAAAGTATTGAATTGCATGTAGAGATATGCATACTGTGGAATTTGAAAAGTGAGGAAAAGTTCTTGATTTGGGCTGCAACTGTGTTTGAATAAGTTCAACAATAACAAAGCTGTGTGCAGAGAAGGAGCTAGTTTGTGAAGTGCATGAGTTTCACCTTTGGATTGGATGGTCACCTTTGCTGTGTGAACGTCATGTCTGAAAAGTTGAGTGTGTTCAATTCAGATACAGGTTTGTGCGTGTACATAGTCATACTTACTTATCATACCTGTGAGTGTCAAAATTTGAGGAGGAGACTGTGCTCTTGAGTGAGAGTTTGGTTAGTGTGACATGACTGTGGTTTTTAAAAGACCCCCCCCCACCCCCACCCCCATGTTTTTATGTATGATTTATATAATGTCATATATTTAACATTTTTCATTATTTGCCTTCATTTTTCGTTTTCTTTTCTGCTCTTGTGTGTTTTCAGGAACTAATACTGAGCGGCAATGAGATCAAACAGAACGGCGCTGTGGCCATCACAGAGAGCATGGCCAACAAAGACAACCTGGCCCTGCTGGATTTAAATGGTCTGTGGCTACAAATATGACCATTAACGAGATAAGTTAGTTCCCTGTCACAGAAACAAACGTCTCTGACGTGGATGGCAGAATACTGCTTTACGGTTCTGTGCACTCACTTTGGGTGATTATATAAAAATGTATTAATTTCTCCTATCAAACCCAAAAAGAAATTGTGGGTAAATAAAGAAAATTACTTTAAATTTTGGTGGCATAATTATTAGGGGAAAAAAAAAAAGCCCTGCTGAAATCTTTAGTAAATCATTGTCTAAGAAATATTTACGATTGTATTTGTTTTTATATGTATGGAGTTTGTAAATAATCACTGAAAATAATACACCATTTACAAGTTATCAAACACTTATGATTTTGTGAACTGAAATTGTTTCATTTCTGCACAACTACACTAGTAATTGCATGTGCATGCATGCACGCACATTGCTTGTATATATGTGTGTGCATGTGTGTGTGTGTGTGTGTGTGTGTGTGTGTGTGTGTGTGTGCACATTTCTGAGTAACTTGTGGTATATGTTTTCTCTCCAACAGCTAACCAGCTGGGAGAGGGAGGAATAGAACTGGTGCAGGATACGATGGAAGCTTTGGGCATTGTGGAACTTCTGGCATCATTCAAGTAAGCCAGGCGTTTGGTGCCAAACAGCATCAATGTAACGGTTACTGTCGGAATTGATGCACAGAATATTGTGAAGTGAAAGCCTGTTTTCATATACTTGCAGGTCCAGATGATTGCTGTCAACCTGTGTAGTATGTATAAGCCTTAGTTATCAGAAATCCATTGAAAGTTAATGGGAGATCACTGTTTCCTTGTTTTAAACAGTGGCTTTCCCATGAAGCCGTAAAAGCACTTTGATGTAAAGCTCCCAAGAGCCACTCCCCAACACACACACACAGACACAGAGAGACACTATACACTGTCAAAACCATTGATGTGATGTAGATGGTCATCACATGAAAATAGAACAGTTCTTACCAGTTGATTCTGGTATTTCATGTTCATTTTTAAGGTATTTGTTTAAACTTTCTGTTTCCTAATTCTGGAATGATTGAAACGTTTTTATTATTAATCCATTAACCTTTTTTTTCAGTTATCAAATTTGACCACAATAGACTTGTGAGTTCAAAACATGTGAAGCAATTAGCATGATAAATTACTCATGAATGAGCAAATCTAAAAGGTACCGGACTAGTCAGTATCACCAGAGTGGAGGTTTTGTCAAGCGTGTTTGTGTGTGGTGAAGGGTACTGACTTGGTATGATAATTACATGCGTATCATTGGGGTCGAGTATCACTGTTTACGAGGCAGGGATCTGTGTGTCAGTGCTTTACTGCTTACATCTGACTGCTTCCAAAGTTTTATTCAGTAATAACCTCACAGTGATGACAGTTTCTTCATGTGAATTGCAGAAATTTATGCCCAAGACAGAGTGCAAGTGCTTGAAGCAATCTGAAAGATCAGAAATGCAAGCGACTTCACAGTGCATCTTTTATGCTGGCTGGCCAGCCAATCAGCGGGCGATATCTGGCTCAAGACTCAATTTGTCATTGCCTGCATGCCACGTGACTTACAGTAGTTGTTGATTGACTGTCCATGCTACAACTGTTTATAGTCTTCCCTTGCAGAATAGTCATTTGGCGTCGTATACTATACCATGTCAGACCATAGCATTAAACGGCTGTCAGTCAGCTCTGTCAGGCCGAAGTTTTGTGGCAATGCAGTCATAAGATAGTCACGTGACGCCCACCCTACTTCCGATTACGGAAGATGCCGAAGATCGTGTACTGTCCGTCATTCTACTTCGGCCTGTCGCCCAAGCAAGATAAGTCTTGTGCTCTGTCTCGCCTATACTTTGCCTTTGTGTAAAGATTGCTGTGTTTGCACTCTGTACTCATTTATCTGTGGCTTCCGCTTATATCTTGACGTGTGAGGTTATCGGATGGGCTAGCATTCTACCCTTATTCGCTAAAATTTTCTCGCGATCGTGGTGCTCCCGGTTCTTGTCTATTTGCGTAACCGGTTCGAGGTTGATCGGCATTTTCCATCGCCACGTCCCTCGCGTTTTCTCGGCCTCCCTTTGTCCATCGGCCTTGCATTTTCACTCGCCTTTACGGCCTTTTTGCCCCAAAATTCCGATTTCTAATCTCGCCGTTACTTGTATCACGATTCCACTATCTCATCTGCGACGATCGCGGGTCGGTTTCGTCGCCATCTTGTTTTGCTCCAGTCTCCATTCCTTGTCGCACCAGCTTCTAGCCCACGCAATTACACGTGGTTTGTCGTTCGGAAATTGCTTCCTACATTTGTTTACACCCCTCCCATTCATTGCCACATTTTCGATCGGCGTCGTGTGCGTGGCGATCGCATCGCCCTTCGGCATTGCTGTTACACGTGGCGTTACTCAGCACTTTTGGTTCACGCCACTGTCGTTGCCCACGCACGGTTTCGTTCATCGCTACTGCGTTTCTGTCACTGTGCGAGCTTGTTTACTTTTATATTTCCATTGTGTTATATTGCTATTGTGTGCGCACGGTCGATCGACCTGTATACCCTCCTCGATCTCGACCGTCGTGTTACGATCGTGTGCTCCGGTTTTCACAACCTCCCGCGCGACGATCGTGAGCCGGTCTCGTCGCCATCTTGTTTTGCGCCGGTCTCCCTCTCTTGTGCACCAACTTCTAACCCTCGGTATTTTACGTGGTTTTTTCGCCCTGAATTTGCTTCCTCAATTGGTTTGCACCCCTTTCTTTCAGTTGTCACAATTCTCGCTCGCCTTCGTGTCTTTAACGATCGCGATCGACCGGCGTCATTGTATTTACACGTGGCGTTACTCAGCACTTTGGGCCCCACGCACGGTCGCTTCTCACGCACTGTTTCGCTCATTTCTGCTGCGCTTTGTGTCCCTGTACGGACTTGTTTACCTGTATATTCCATTGTGTGCGTTGTTTACATTTTTATTTTATTGTGTGCGCACGATCGATCGGTCGACTTGGTTATCCTCCTCGATCGACCGTCGTGTCTCCCGTTTACGATCGTGTGCTCCGGTTTCGCTCGGCGCCATCGCCCAATATGGTGAAGGACTCGGCTGGGTTGAGCAATAACTCTGACGTTCAGAGTTCGCTCACATTCCCGGAGGACCCACGAGTTGGTTCCAACCCGAGCGAACCGTCCTCTCCTTGGGAGAACGGCCGGCCGCGGTAGACGGAGACGTCCCTCCCGTGGAGGGGACGCGGGAGTCTCCCTCCTCTACCCGACCGACGGACGCACGACCGTTGCGTTCGAAAGCTAGAAGGCAACCGGCTGCGATTTCTAAGTGCCTTTCGTTCAACCTGCCCAGGAAATCTAAGGGCAAGGCCCCCCTTAGGGACCCCGTCTAGCCAAGAAATCCGAGCGGGATTCCGCTTCTCCCCCAGCCACCCTGCCTTCTAGCTTTCCTGCGCATAGTCAGACATCCACTTACTATGCCGAGTCACGCGACCCCGGCCCCCGGGGACCTTTGCCGGGCCGCGGACAGGCACGGGTGACGGCCTTGGGCTGGAACCCCCACCCGTCACTCGCACTTATGGGACGCGCGGGTCCACTTCTTCCCCCCATCCGGACTCGCCGTCTCACGACGCTCTCCCCCACCGTGCACAGGTGCAGCCAACACCCCTGCACGAGGAGCGTCCAGTTATCTCCGGACGCAGTTTTATGGCCACGTCTTGGCACGACCATGCACATGTCCATAACTCTGGGCGTATGGGAACACCGAGTGCATCCACCGGTTGTGAACATACACAAGACGGCCGCCGAACCCCCCGCTCGCCCGTCGCAGGTTCCCCTAGGGGTTCAGGACGTCGGGGTCCGACCTACTCGGCCCCCATTTGGGCAACGTCCTCGGTCCCGTTCCTCCGGGGGGAGGATCTACCAGCGGGACCACGGGTAACCTGTCCCATTCCACTGGGACCCGGCACGCTCCCGGGGGGAAACCACATACCAGGGTCGATTACTATTCCCCCCCCTGCTGCCCAAGGTTACCCCGGTCCCCGGCGAGTCCCTGCACAGTACTCTGGGCCGCCACAGCCCGCTTATCTCCCCGGGGACCAGTGGCTCTATGCCCCCGAGAGGGACCAGTGCCTCAATACACACACCCAACCTGAACAACAATTTGGTCGATTGTGGCACCCAACCTCGCAGACTTGGGTCGACCTGGGTCTCCCACCTCGGGCGCTGTCGATCGGCAGTCCGGGCTCTCCCACCCCAGCCCGTCTGCCGAGCATAGAGCCACGAGGGTCCCGCCATCCCCCCTCCCCCCGCCACCACCCCTACCAGGGCGGGACCCCTCGCGCACCCGCGCAGTTGCCCCCTGAGGAAGACCTCCCTTCCCAGGAACTTGACTCCCCACAGCCTGAGGACGACTACGATGAGGACTTCTTCTCATCCCTTTATGACATCCACACCATTTGAACGGTTTCGACCGGACTTCGTGTCGAGGGACGCCCCTCCCTCTGCCGATCTTGGCCTTCCCTGACATCGTTGGGCTGCCCCCAGCCCAATACTCCAGACTCAGAATTGTCGCACCTCAGTCACTCACTTCGCTGTGGGAGAGTCCCGGCAAAACGCGCCAGGGGTGCAGACGCCGTCCCCACGCCGGGTCAAGACTTGCCCCCGGCACCCAATGCGGCCCCCTTCGGCGCCCTACTTGGGACCCACAGAAGCACCCAGTTGCCTCCCTCTTTGCCGACAATCCGGTTACCAGGGAGTGGGCCATCTCCCAATCAGATTGTCGCCTGATGGGCATCTTACACACCACTGCAGGGCATGCCTACCTTAGCATGCTCTTGCAGAGGGCGGAGGTACTCTGGCCTGGGGATGACGGCGCCGTCCCAGTGCCTTCGGATACAAACTCCGAACCACACCAGGACGAACCTCGCTTATCAGCGACCCCTTTATGCGACACCTAGTTAACAGGATATCGCATCACTTGGCGGCTGCGGCGGACAGCGAGCAACAAGCCATTTTAATTGTCTGCTAGTGGCTAGAGACGCGGTGCTTGCACGCTCCTCACTCTCCCCGGCACTCAGGGCATCCCTACGATGTGTCCCGGGCCAGGATCACTCGCTCTTTGGCGAGGCACTCCACCTAGGCTATGTCTCTCTCGCTCGAGGAACGCAAGCAGGCGGCGTCCTTTGCCCCCCGGCCTCAGCCACGCCTTTCCAGGCCCCCAAGCGGCCACTTAACTCACAGAGGCCTAAACCTAAACCTCGCCAAAATTTTTGGTTTGGCCAGCAAGCACGGCCCCCGCCGGTGACTGGAGGACACTCCCGTAGTGCGCATGGAGCTGGCCCAACCTGCCCAGCAAGGCACCGGCCCACTCTTCCCCTTCCCCCCATCTGGACCATCGGCTCCCCTGGCGGGCAACCTCTCCCGGCCGCCTGCCAGTGGCGACGTATGGGCCTCAGCCCTGGGTAGTGTCGGTTCTCAGGACGGGTTTCGCCTACCGTGGGCTCACCGTCGTCCTCCCCTCATGCGCTCTCCTCCTCCGTCCCCCAGCGACCCCCCCACCTGCCCAGGCGGACGCCCTTCGCCTGGAAGTCCTCGAACTCCTCAGAAAGGGGCCATCACCGAAGTTTTCCAGCCCAACCCCGGGTTTACTCCCACCTGTTCGTGATCCCCAAACCTTCGGTGGGATGGAGGCCCATCCTTGACCTTTCTCCCCTCAACAAGTTCCTCAGACATACCTAGTTCAAGATGGACACGCCCTCCCAGATCAGAGACTCCATCCATCACGTAGATTGGGCTACCTCCATAGATCTGAAAGATGCGTACTTCCAGATCCTTATTCACCCGGCGCACAGACGTTACCTCCGGTTTTGTCTGGCAAGCTCGAGTGTTCCAGTTCAAAGCTCTCCCCTTTGGCCTCTCCCTGGCACCCTTCCTCTTCACGAAGGCGTTCCGATCTCTCTCCCAACACAGTCCCTCGAACTATACACAGACGCCTCCGACTCGGGCTGGGGGGGCCCACTTGGGGGACAGTCATGCCTCGGGGATGTGGGACGCACAGATGGCTCGCCTCCACATCAACATACTAGAATTGGAAGCGGTCAGGCTGGCCCTCCTCCACTTCCAACATCTATCTCTCACCGACTGGTTCTCCTCCTCACGGACAACACGTCGGTAGCCCATTACATCAACAAAGGGGGGGGGGGCTCACTCCATCGGGCCTCTCTCTACGGACAGAGGCCCTCCTTCGCTGGTGCCACGCACGGGGAGCCACCCTCCGTGCGAGACACATAGCGGGGACATGCAACATCCTGGCAGACACTCTCAGCCGGTCAGGGACCCTTCTGCACACACACAGTGGACCCTGAACAAGCTGACACTAACCACCGTCTGGGAACACTGGTTCAAGCCCATGGTCGACCTATTTGCGACCCGGTACAACCATCGACTCCCCATGTATGTCTCTCCACTCCCGGACCCCCCGAGCGTACGTGGTCGATGCGCTCTCCCTCCCCTGGACGGGACTCCTCGCCTACGCCTTTCCCCCCTTCCCCATACTTCACAAAGTGATCAGGAAGGCCAGGCTGGAGAGACCCAAACTCATCCTCACAACCCCGTGGTGGCCAACTCAGTTGTGGTTCCCGGACCTCAGGTCCCTCACTCACGTTCCCCCTCTCCAGCTAGCCCCTTGGTGGGACTTACTCAGACAACCTCGCTCGGGCCTCCCTCACTCCAATCCCCTGATGCTTCGCCTACACGCTTGGCTTCTATGCCAGCCAAATTGCGACCACCGCGATGAGAGAGATGGGTCACGTGGTGCACGGCTAACTCGGTCCCCTACCTCCTCCCCTCCTACATCCACATAGGCAAGTTCCTATCCCACCAGATAGGCAATTTCCTATCCCACCTTTCATCGTCTCGAAAGCTCTCTGCTAGTTCCATTCGGGGCTACAGATCGGCCGTAGGCACCACCATCTGACAGCTGGGCGGCCCATCATTCGACAATAACTTTCTCCTTAGAGAACTATCTCGGGGGGGGTGGCCCTACGGGAAGCTCAGTCCCCTAGCGCGCGCTCCCATGTGGGACCTCTTTCTGGTTCTTGACTCCCTCAGAAACCCCCCTTTCGAGCCCCTCCGTGCTATTCCCTTGTCATTCTCCCCTTCAAGACCACCTTCCTTCTCTCCCTGGCCTCAGCCAGGAGGCGAAGTGGGATTCAGGTCCTCAGTTGTGACCCTCGGGACATCGCCTTTCTCAGAGACGGATCGGTCTCGCTTAAGTTCCTGCCTGAGTTCTTAGCGAAGAACCAGGAACCGGGCACGACCCTCTCCTTCCCTGGTTATCCGCTCCCTAGCGGATATCTTAGGCAGCGAAGGCAGCGGGGACATGGACCTATGACCCTCTATGTGTCTCAGATACTACTGGGAGCGTTCCCACCCCAGGCGTTCCTCTCAGAGAAGCCTCCTTATTTCCATCAACCCCAACAACAAGAAAGACATCTCGGCGGGCTCGATTTCTAGGTGGCTATTCTATACTATCAAATCTGCCTATGCCCAGGCCCACAAAGACCTCCCAGCCCTTTCCCCTCGAGCCCACGAGGTCAGAGCGTTGGCCACGTCCACAGCGTTCCAGCACTCTGTCCCCGTGTGCCATCTCCTGGAGGCAGCCTACTGGCGTTCGGAGAACCCTTTCATAAACTTTTATCTAAGGGACATCCGCATGTCCAGGGCTGATGGTTCTAAGGGTTTTCATTTGTGGCGGCCAATGCAGCCATAACAGTTAACCCAGGAACCATTAGGGCGCTCGGCCCTCCTCCTATTCCTTTAAATTCTGCTATGGTCTGACATGGTATAGTATACGACGCCAAAATGGGGAGTTTGTATTATACTCCCTGTTTGGCTAAGTATACTTACCATGTCAGACTCTAATGCCCGCCCTACCTTCCCCGCTAGCGCCAAGGTTCCCTGGGGTTGCCTTGCGCGCAGGCCTCGTTGAATGACGGACAGTACACGATCTTCGGCATCTTCCGTAATCGGAAGTAGGTGGGCGTCACGTGACTATCTTATGACTGCATTGCCACAAAACTTCGGCCTGACAGAGCTGACTGACAGCCGTTTAATGCTATGGTCTGACATGGTAAGTATACTTAGCCAAACAGGGAGTATAATACAAACTCCCCATACCAAGTCACACTACTATTGTGCTACTAGAGACATACTCTAGAAAAGAAATGACAACTTGATTGACATGAAATGTAATGATCCTGGTTTATCTTTCAGTGATGATGAGGGTTCAGACGATGAAGACGAAGAAGATGGAGATGTGGAAGAGGAAGAAGAGGTTGGTGGGAAGATTCCAACATTTTCTGCTGATTTTAGTTCCTGTAGGTGTCAAACATGGGCCATATCAGCACTCTTACACGAAACAGTTATATTATGACTTGTGTATTTATAAGCAGATGCATTTGTCAGCAGCATGGTAAAAGAGAAAGATGATTATTGGATCCAGTGAGTTGAAATGACAAATATATGGGGGAGGAAAAAAGTGTGTGAGAAAGCGCTTGAACACTCGCATGCATGATACTGTGTGTTATAGTAAATTGACAGTGTGTGGTCAAAAACCATCGTCGTTAGCGTTTGTACCACACATGATAATTAGATATTATTTTTTTTTTTTTTCTTCTTTTTAATGGAAGTGATAGCATTGAAGGCTGAAACTGACAGTTTCTTTTGTTTTCCTGTTGGTGTGACTTCATTCCATAAACTATGCGTAAGCTTTTGTCTTGTGAAGTGCTGGTGTTTATGTAATTTCTTTAAATTCGTTTATAGGAATTATTTTAAGCTTCATGTCCCTGAACTGCGTGTGAGCTCTTGTGTTTCCCTGGAAGTGTTTGTGTTTATGCATTTTCTTAAAATATGTTTTTAAGAATTATTTCAAGAAAAAGCCATGGTGAAAACAGGATGAAGAAAGGGCTTGCGAGTTGCCAGTCAAACAACAGATCATTTGACAGGAGCTTTCGCTAGTGTTAGTCTGCTCTCTGCACCCAGCCATCAGTTTGAATGATGATGACTCAGATGATCATTCTTGGTCTGTGCCATTGATTTTGAAAATACTTGGACTGTTCTGGTGCTGTAGATTGTCATCTTTTTATAATGTGAGTAACATTCCATGTTGGAGAAGATCTGGAGTTCATTTGTGCATAGCTGTAGACAAGGTGCTTGGCTTTTGTGTTGGTTAGAAACATACTGCATAGGAAAACCAATTTGATGACAGTATTTTTTGTGTCCTCACCCTTATACTGACATATTCACAGGCACATGTGAACACACGCACGCGGACACACACACACACACACACACCACACACACACACACACACACACACACACACACATTTATGTGGAGGTGATCTTGGGGACACGCACGCCCACAGATGACACACACACATACCAGCACACACACACATGCATACACATGCGCGGACATGCACACCGCTGAGACAGATAGACAGACACACACACATGCATTTGCACATACATATGAACACACACGGAAGAGATTGACAAAGAGAAATCAAGGACAAGCTCATGTTCATTTAAGAACAAAAAAACAAAATGGGATTAAACAAATGTCCATTGAGATATCCGATTTAAGGGCTGAAGAAATAAGAAAATTTTAGCAAAAAAAACAAAAAGAAAATTTCAGCATCTTCGACAGTAGTTGGCCTGTAAAGTAGTAATTATTTTCTCTGCTTTTGTTTGCTTTTTTTCAGTTAAGCTGTGAAAGGGCCCAGTGTGGTCAGTTTGGCAGTAATAACACCAAGACTGAAACCTTCACTTTGATCCCCCTCTTCCCTCTTCTAACCCCCCTCCTTAAATATAATGTCTTTCTGTTGCCATTCTAGCCAAAAGAGGATAATGAAGGGGAGGTGAATGACGATCCACAGTTACAGGTCATGGGCAAGGCCATTACACCGTCCAAACAGGTCAGTGGGTGTGCACTGATGTATATGTGAGGGTGTTTGGTGATGCATATGTGAGGGTGCTTGTTTATGTGTATGTGAGGGTGTTCATTCATGTGTGTGTGTTAAGTTGTATTTTGCATGCATGGGAGAGTGTGTATTTATGTAAAAGCAAGGGGGTGGTGGTTTTTTTTGTGTGTGTGTGCAGTGATGTGTGTTTGTGTGTGTGCGGCTTGAAAATTTTGAAGTCCGAAAACTTTGAGGTTGGAGTCCTTTTTATGTGTGGCTATCTGGAGTGGGTTTTGTGCATGGGCCTTTGTGTTTTGAGACATTTATTTAATTGAGAATCGGAGGATAATTTCCCTTTCTGTTTGTAGGTTTTCTCTGCATGTGTGTGTGTTTTTTTTGGTTGCATCTCTTGTGTTTACTTCAGGAAATACTTCTGGTTTTATTGATTTTAATTTTTTTTTTTAATTTATTTTATTTATTTATTTTTTTGTCGTTTAAAGGAGGGAGGGAGAGACTTTGAGTAAGAAACAGCAACAACATTAAAAAAACAACAACAAAAAAAGCATCCCAAAACAGAAAAAAAAAAAAAAGCCATCAAATCAAACTAGCAGACAGACGTCTCCAAAAGCAACAGAAAACACAAAATGAGCAAGGTTGGCGGTGGCAGATTGTACATATAGGTCTGAATATGCAACGTCTCAAAGACAGTCGCATGCAGCCCCTGTAGAGATGTCCTTGGGAGGAAGAGCAGGTCACAAACTTCACCCATACTCTGGTCTTTTGTGCTAAAAAAAAAACAAACCCACTTTAATCCACACTACTAAAAAAGCCAAATCAAAATGATGTGTACTATATTTTCATTAGAAATAAAAACCAGTTTCTCTCTTCTTGAAGTCCAGTCTTTAGTTTTGTGTCCTCAGAGTTTAACAGGACATCAACAGGGAATGAGTGTATCACTGGATGTTAAAACAGTTTCATGCACTTGCAGTTTGGTTTTATTGTGTTATATAGATCGTCTTCTGACAGGCCGCCTCCATTGTAGAAACCTGAGAGCATAGCAGTTTTCCAGAACACCAGCATTTATGGAAAATTCACTAACATTTGGCATAAAACTTTTCTAACAGCAAGAAGATGCTTAGGACTAAGTACTGAGACAAGTTAATCTTCCCACTCTGATATTTTTAACACACAGAAGTATAGCTAGTTGTCAAAAGAGGCTATTGAGGGGAATGGGAAGGGGGGCGGTTTTTGGTGCCAGTTGGAGAGAGTTGTACAACTAGAGGAAAGTAAAGCAGCAGCTGAGGCATAGAATATGCACCTTAAACCTTTCAGGTGATTGCGGTTGGTAGGCATGTGGAATGAATGTGATGTCATGTTTTCAGTGAGAAGATATTAACAGACAAAACTAGACAGAACCAACCTATTTTGTCGTTTTATTAGTTCTGAGATCAGAAAGTAGCCAGGTTCATTGCAAGATAATGCAAAAGAAGTGTGAGCTGGCTTTTCTTTTGGTGTTGTGCATGATGATCACGTTTTAAAGGTTTAACATAATGACTTACTATTGTCAAGAGAGTTGCTGGAGTGTGTTTCAGTCATCGACAAGAAAGAGGACTAAAGAATAAAGTTCATTTAAAAGAAAGAAGAAAAAACACAAAGCATGAGGAGCAGGAAATCACTTCCTTAAGTTTTATTGGATATCAAAATGGTTTGATTGAACTTACAGTGCACATCTTTTTGAGAAAAAAAAAAAAGAAAAATGACAAACACTAAAACAGTTGTGAAGTCGGATGGTGTCATTGGGTAAACTACATATAAAAGATGAGGTAGTGAGGTGATTTCATTGGCTAAAGAGCATTGAAGAGGCTGGTTTGATTGGCTGTTGCAGAGCTCCACCAGTCCTGACCTATGCGATGAACTGGGAAAGCTCAGTCTGTCCTGATGACGTCGTTCCCCCCTAAAAAGTTTCTAGAGATAAAATGTGATGCACCACATAGATTGTCGGTGACACACAGAGACACATGCGTTGATCTTGTGCACCTTTTGTTCAGACTTGACACGACAGCTTTTACATTATGTCCTGCAAGCCTGTGTCGGTACTCAGTGAGGAAATGTGATGAGTGGATTCATAAATTTTATTGCTGCTGACACTGGGTTTTTTTTTTTTTTTAATATTGGTTTTAAAACAATTTTCACGGTAACAGTGTTAGGAATGAATATGTGCACACACACATAATGCATACTCATTTTCCTTTTTTTTTTTCTCTTTTTGTTTCATTTTCATTTTCTTTTTTCTTTTCATTTAAAAAAAAAATCAGATTTGGATATGCAGGCTCAGAAACATATTCCAAGTTTTTATTACCTTGATTACATAAGGTTTATGAGAAAGATTATTTTCAGTCAGAGGAAAAGCCAAGCTCACCAGTGTATTGTATGCAGTTGTTGGGTAAGGAAGACGTGGATGGATGGCGCTGGTGTGCTGGATGGTAGGGTATATTGGATCTGAAGAGTGCAATTCCTTGTTTCTGGTTTACACATGTTAATTTTTTTTTTTATATAGTATCGGTCTTTGAACATGTATTCTTGTCTGTTTTTTTTGGTGTTTTTTTTTTTTGCTGCTAATTCATATTAAAGGACCCATCATTTTCTTTTTGGTGCCAAGTCATTGAACCCTCATGAAAGGATGTTTTTATTTAACTCATCACTTTATAGTGTGATGTAGTTCTTGGAAATTCTTTTTTTAGATCCTGATGCTAATATGCAGTTTTGATCATTGATGCAATTAAAAAAAAAAAGATATCTATGAGAATCTCTCATTTACAGAGGCTGTCATATTGTTATGCTTGTTACCAACAAGATAATCTGTACTGTATATTACTGGAGTTTTCTGAGAAAATGTTACTTCAATAGAGAAGGACTAAAATGGAGAAAACTGCTGAAACATTGTCAGAAGACCACATTGTCTGTTTGGAGCTGTCTCAGTCATTGTCTGCTTACATGGGTTTTTGTTTTTTTTTTTACTTGTGCTGGTTGTTGACATCTGCTTTATTCGAACTGTGCCCCAAAAAGAGCATAATGTCAAGTGGTATGTTGTTCTGATCATGTGTTTGCAGCCAGATCCTTTCGTACTGCTATGCTTGTACATAATATTAAAACTGATTGATGGTAGCATACACTGACATTCCGTTCCAGTTCATCATGCGACATCGATGCGTAGAAATGCTCAATTTAGTGACAATGTGTGCCACATGCTAGTCATCTTCAGTGTAAAGAGCCTTTTATGAATCATGTGAGGGTAAGCATCTGAATATCCGTCCATTCATCAACTAGTGCATTCAAAATCTGTGTTTGAAAAACATTAATCTAGTATTTGATACCTTTGTTATTGATGAGTTCGCACTTGGGAGGAATTTTATTTTCATTTTTATTTACTTTTTTTTGTTTGTTTTTTAAAAAGGAAAGAATGAAAGGAAAAAACGCTTTAGCATCAAGGACCAGTTGGTCAGGATAACGAATTACCAGGAGTTTGACCCCCAACGAAGGATAAAATCAAATGTACAGGAGAGCTAATAGCCTAAGCATTCAGCCTGTAATGAATTTGCAGGAGAACTTATAGCATGGGAAATTCAGCCTGTAATGAGGTTGAATTTGAAAATGTGAAGGAGAGCTAGAATTTTCACCTAATTTAGCCTGTAATGAATGATACAGATAAATGTGCAAAAAAGTTTGTAGCTTAAACATTCAGCCTGTAATGAATAATACATGTGCAGGAGAACTTTTAGCATGGGAAATTCAGCCTGCAGTGAAGGTTAAAGTCAAATGTGCTGGTGAGCGAAAATTTTTAGCCTTGATATTCAGTCTGTATTGAAGGATAAGTTAAAGTTGCGCACACAAAAAAGTTTTTAGCTTGAAATGTTCGGCCTGCAATGGATGATAAGGTTGATGTGCAGTTGTTGAACTCATGGCCTAAGCATTCAGCCAATAATGAAAGATGAAAGTTTTTTATGTGCAGGAGAACTAATAGCTAACCATTCAGCCTAGAATGAATGATAAATGATGTTCAGGAAAACTCACAAGCCCTGAGCTTTGAGCCTGTAATGAAGGATGAAGTAAATATGCTGGAGAACTAGAATTGGGCATTCATCTGGTGACGAATGATGAAGTTAATGGGCAGGAGAACCGTAATTGGGGATTCTTTTGGTAATGAACAATAAAGCTAATACGCAGGAAAAACTTAACAGCCTCGTCTTTCAACTTGTGTCGGGGAGCTATAGCCCAGGCATTCACCTGTAAAGAACGACAGAGTAAATGTGTCGGGGAGCTATAGCCCAGGCATTCACCTGGTAAAGAAGGACAGAGTAAATGTGTCGGGGAGCTGTAGCCCAGGCATTCACCTGGTAAAGAAGGACAGAGTAAATGTGTCGGGGAGCTATAGCCCAGGCATTCACCTGGTAAAGAAGGACAGAGTAAATGTGTCGGGGAGCTATAGCCCAGGCATTCACCTGGTAAAGAAGGACAGAGTAAATGTGTCGGGGAGCTATAGCCCAGGCATTCACCTGGTAAAGAACGACAGAGTTAATGTGTCGGGGAGCTATAGCCCAGGCATTCACATTGGGCCGTACTTACATGTCGTGGGTAACGGGGAAGTTACCTACTACCTTGTTGTAAGCACGAAGGTCTGTTACTTGCAGATCCATATGTCGAGAGTAACCTTTAATCTGTGGTTTGCAGTGGGTGAGGGGTTTGTAACTTACAACGAGGACAGGGCATGAGTTCGCCGTGGGTTAGATCAAAACAAAGCCATTGGACACGTTTAATGATCATGAACTTCACGCAATGTTAAGTTTTCATCGTCACAACATCTTCCAGCAGACAGACACTCTCCGAGAAGACATTCAATTTGATTTGCACAGACTGAGACACGGAACTCGGCCCCCTGCTCTACAAGTGTGTGTCTGTAGCTCCAAAGTTCGTCTGCTATGATAGTTGGCTTAGCTCTTGGTGTGTGTGTGTGTGTGTGTGTGTGTGTATGTGTGTGTGTAGGCTAAATCTGCCTTCATGCCTGTGTGTGTCGCTGTTACTTTGTGTCAGTGTGTGTATGTGTGTGTGCGTGTGAGTGTGACTTCATCATGTTTATGGCCTTTTAATTAAACTTTTTTTCAAACTTGTTTTTTTTAGTTAAGCTACTTTTTCAGTCTTTTGTGTGTGTCTGTGTCAGCGTGTTTGTGGGCATGCGCAAAAGGTTCGAGTTATTCAAGACATGCGCAGAAGGAGGGAATACCTCTTTTTATCTCACCTTCACCCTTTACTTTCTGGACACTTAGTAGGTAGAACCGAGACAAAACCCAGAGGATATAGGTACGAAAGTAGAATGCGCTGAACCCACAGGGTTTGTACCCCGGAGTTAATCTCGTTGTAGAAGTAAGTTTACCGACGACATGTAAGTACGGCCCCTGTAAAGAACGACAAAGTTAAATGTGCAGGAAATCTATAAAGTTACAGGTAGAGGCTTGAAGCGGAAGGGAATGTTAACGGGCTTACCACTTTGATTCATGGTATCCCATGGCTTGTCCATCAGTGGTGGTGCATTTTGCTTGTTTGTTTTCTAACACTGCAATTGTTGAAGGTTTGGGCATCTCCCGTCTTTTTCTTTTATTTCTTTTTTTTTTTTTTAAAAGAAATTTATTTCCATGAAAGCTATATAAGAAAAAGTAATGGAAAGTGATTTGAAAATGAGTGTTTTCTGTCATGGGATGTTTTAAAAAAATGTTTTGATATGTTTTATTTGTTCAAATGAAATACTCTTTAATTTGTGACATTGTGGCCTCCTCTTCATTATCTTCATACAGTTGATCTGTATTTCCTGGAAACAACATTGATAAATATTTCCATTTCACTTGAACAACTTCAACAGTGCTTGTCGCTTGTTACAGCAAACCACACGCGAGTCACTGTTGATCATGTTTTGTGCCTCACGCTGATTTTTTTCTTATTTACATTCTTTGTTTTACAAAGCTTTCTTTTTTGTTCAATGTCTGGAGGAACCTTTGGATTCATAGTCTTAATTTATTTCACTTCATTTTATAGAAGAGTATAGTGAATGCCAGCAGTCTTGTCATTTATCAGGGAATAAACCACTTTTTTTTCCGCCATTGTCTTGCTGTCGTGTGTGGATGTTTGTGTTCAGTCTGCAGGAATTCTGCATGGATCTTTTGGGGGGAGGGGGAGCTAGACAGGCTTTTCATGTGTATGCATTGAGGTTTGTGCTTGCAAGCCTGCATGCATGTATGCATATACTCATGCATGCCCACACATGTATGGATGCACACACACACACACACACGTACATGCACGTGGTATACAGACATCAGGCTTAAGCTGATACACCAGCAACCCAACTTCCTCCCCACCACTCTCCCCCTTCCCACCCTCCGTCTTCCCCCTCCATCCCTTCCACATCCCCACCTCCTCCTCTTGCGTTTGTTTGATCCAGATCTGTACAAACATTTAGTATGATTTGTCTTTTAGCCATATTCCAATTTCCCACAAAGTTTTTTTTTTTTAATTTGGTTTATTGCATTTTGCATAGTTTTTCTAACAGACTGATACATTTTACAAACACATATGAAAACATAACTGCCTTGAAGGAGGCAAGGAAACAGGAATAACTTGTTCAGACAGAAGAACAGATGTTAATTTTCACACAAACTTAGTATCGTGAACATACTTTTGCCTCTTGAGATGCCACCTACAAGGAAGAAAGTGCCAGGATTTCTTCTTACAGGACCACAGTGTATTAGCACTTCCTTGTTGCAGACCTGAGAATTCTTGGCTAGCTTGGTGGTAGGGCGTTTAGTTGGCAGTCTGATGTCCCAAGTTTGAATCTTCATGGCACCAGACAAAAAAAATGCCCTTTTTCGCCTCACATCTTCACCTGATGTCATTCTGGTGGTGTAAGTGTAGTGTTGGTGAGATTGTGTGTGTCCAGTCTCCTGGAACAGTTAATTCCAGGCAGGTTGATGGGTTGGGCTTTGAATCTGAATGTGACTAGAGAAAGTAGAATTGATCTGGTCTTGAAGTAGGGTCCTGGGTTTTTGAAACTTTGGAAATGCTTGTGCTTCGAATGCTGTTCCTTCCACACTGATGCATGGTTTCTTAGGGTTGAAAATATTGAGCCATATACCCAGGTTACAGGGTACAGTAGTGAGAGCAAGTATTATAGCTGTGCAGCACTTTTGACATGGCCACAGTGATGAAAGCACCACATCAACAACCGTTCTCATATCATTCTTTACTCAAAATATGTATAAAGGCCTGTGAAATGATGGGAATCGCTTCATATTTAAAGCGCTGTATTTCTCATCAAAGATCACTAGGAAGGAAGCAGAAACAGAAAGAGGAAGGAGAGTGTTTGTGAGGCATATTTGATTTTATTGGGATAAATTGTTTTTTTTCTTTCTTTATTCCATGATATATATGTATATAAACATTGAGAAGAAGGTGTCTGTGCTCTGATTAATGGGGATGTGTATATACAGCAGGCCAAGAGCATGTATGTGTAATATATCCAAACATAATTGGCAAAAAACTTGAGAGATTACAATTACATGGTAATGAGATTTAAGCAGGACTTTTTTAGTAGCATTAAATGAATTTGGCTTGAATGTGTCATTGCAGTCTTCTCATTTGAATCCATAGGAACAAATTTGGTTAAGAATAACTGAAGAATTAAATGTACTGCCAAATTAAAGAACAAACAGATACAAAACAAACATGAAGTGTTTTGACCTCTTTGGTCTTAAGGGAAGACAAACAATTCAAGATGATGAAAACGAAGGATGAACAGTCGCATATCTCCTCAAATTGTTCACAAAATGGCTGTGGCATGGAATTTGGTTAGTAGCCAGCCATGCATTGAAAACCACTACCTCCCTGCCATCACTTTTTGACATGGGGCTAAACATTTCATTACACTGCTGGGTGACTTTATTTAATTTTTTTTTTTGATTTTCAAAGGAATAGTAGAATGACCAGCCACCTTTGTGCAGTGGATAGTGTCGTGGATTTCAGGCTGGAAGATTGTGTGTTGAAGTCCCATCAAAGGCAAATACATTTCTAGGTTTTTCAGCCTTGCAGTCCTACCCACTTGTTGAGTTGCAGTAGGCACAAACTGGGAGGCTTGAACCATGTAATCCAAGTTTCATCTGCTCAATGCATGGATGCACCTCTGTTGCTGGGATGTCCTGGCCAACACTACGTGCATGTCTATCCTTCAGGCAAGGTTGACATGAGACACAGTTTAAAAGAAGGAAAACGCCCAGCCCCTTCTTGTACTCAGACCAGAATGGAACTCTTTAGCATCATGATAATCCCTCTCATTCTTATCAGTCATCACTGATTAGAACGTTCAAAAAAAAAAAAAAAAGAAAGAAAGAAAAAAAAAAAAGAAAAAAAATAGAAAAGTTCCAAATGTAGCCCTACATGCCTTGCCCTAACAATGACTCCCAGTTTTGATTTCCTCTCTTTCCCAAGGCATGTTCGGCATGTTTGTGCTGAAAGTTTGTGGCACTTACAAGCTCATGGGTTACATCATTGGAATGTTGCTGCACTGCCTTCAGAAAAGGGATGCTGGAAGTGTGACTGAGCAATTTCTGTCATCAATAGGAATTTAAGTAAGTGCACATCATCAAAAAGATTCAACAGCAGTGCAGCAACTCGTCAAATATGTTGGCTCTGTTGTTGACCTGAGAGTAATTGCTCCCCCTGGGCTGAATATGTTGGCTCTGTTGTTGACCTGAGAGTAATTGCTCCCCCTGGGCTAAGTGTGTTGGCTCTGTTGTTGACATGAGAGTAATTGCTCCCCCTGGGCTAAGTGTGTTGGCTCTGTTGTTGACATGAGAGTAATTGCTCCCCCTGGGCTAAGTATGTTGGTTTTCTCTTGTTGACCTGAGAGTAATTGCTCCCCCTGGGCTAAATATGTTGGCTCTGTTGTTGACCTGAGAGTAATTGCCGCCCCCCCCCCCCCCCCCCCCCCCCCCCCCCCCCACCCCCCCCCCCCCGGGCTAAGTATGTTGGCTCTGTTGTTGACCTGAGATAATTGCTGCCCCTGGGCTAAGTATGTTGGCTCTGTTGTTGACCTGAGAGTAATTGCTGCTCCCCTGGGCTAAATGTGTTGGCTCTGTTGTTGACCAGAGAGTAATAGCTCCCCTTGGGCTAAATATGTTGGCTCCGTTGTTGACCAGAGAGTAATTGCTACCCCTGGGCTAAGTATGTTGGCTCTATTGTTGACCTGAGAGTAATTGCTCCCCCTGGGCTAAATGTGTTGGCTCTGTTGTTGACCAGAGAGTAATTGCTCCCCCTGGGCTAAATATGTTGGCTCTCTTGTTGACCTGAGAGTAATTGCTTCTTGGGTAAAATTTGTTGGCTCTGTTGTTGACCCGAGAGTAATTGCTCTTCCTAGGCTAAATATGTTGGCTCTGTTGTTGACCTGAGAGTAATTGCTCCCCCTGGGCTAAATATGTTGGCTCTGTTGTTGACCTGAGAGTAATTGCTCCCCCTGGGCTAAGTGTGTTGGCTCTGTTGTTGACCTGAGAGTAATTGCTCCCCCTGGGCTAAATATGTTGTTCTCTTGTTGACCTGAGAGTAGTAATTGCCCCCCCCCCCCCCCCCCCCCCCCCCCCCGCCCCAGCTGAGCATGTTGGCTCTGTTGTTGACCTGAGAGTAATTGCTGCCCCTGGGGCTAAGTATGTTGGCTCTGTTATTGACCTGAGAGTAATTGCTTCCCCTGGGCTAAATGTGTTGGCTCTGTTGTTGACCAGAGAGTAATTGCTCCCCTGGGCTAAATATGGTGGCTCTGTTGTTGACCAGAGAGTAATTGCTGCCCCTGGGCTAAGTATGTTGGCTCTATTGTTGACCTGAGAGTAATTGCTCCCCCTGGGCTAAATATGTTGGCTCTCTGTTGACCTGAGAGTAATTGCTCCCCCTGGGCTAAATATGTTGGCTCTGTTGTTGACCTGAGAGTAATTGCTTCTTGGGTAAAATTTGTTGGCTCTGTTGTTGACCCGAGAATAATTGCTCTTCCTAGGCTAAATATGTTGGCTCTATTGTAGACCTGAGAGTAATTGCTCACCCTGGGCTAAATATGTTGGGTCTATTGTTGACCTGAGAGTAATTGCTCCCCCCCTGGGCTAAATATGTTGGCTCTATTGTTGACCTGAGAGTAATTGCTCTCCCTGAGCTAAATATGTTGGCTCTGTTGTTGACCTGAGAGTAATTGCTCTCCCTGAGCTAAATATGTTGGCTCTGTTGTTGACCTGAGAGTAATTGCTCCCCTGGGCTAAATATGTTGGCTCTCTTATTGACCTGAGAGTAATTGCTGCTCCCCCTGGGCTAAGTGTGTTGGCTCTGTTGTTGACCTGAGAGTAATTGCTCCTCCTGGGCTAAGTGTGTTGGTTCTGTTGTTGACCTGAGAGTAATTGCTCTTCCTGAGCTAAATATGTTGGCTCTGTTGTTGACCTGAGAGTAATTGCTCCCCTTGGGCTAAATATGTTGGCTCTATTGTTGACCTGAGAGTAATTGCTCCCCCTGGGCTAAATATGTTTGGCTCTATTGTTGACCTGAGAGTAATTGCTCCTCCTGGGCTGTGTGTGCAGACGCTAAGTCATAAACTTGGGTGTGACTGCATGTGGTGTTGGAAAGTTTGGGAGAAACGCCACAGAGGGAACATAACAGATGAGACAGAGAGAAAAAAGAAGCGTATGCAAATGTGCTTTTGTGCCGAACATGAATACAACTTAGCATCTTCTTTTTTTTTTTTTTTTTTTTTTCTTTTGATAGATATCTGGCAAGGAGTTTTTGGCCTTTCCATCACCAGGCAAGCTTCAGCAGCTGGGGCCCAATCGTGTGCAGTCCATGAAAGAGGCCATAGGAGTGAGTATTTCCTTGTGTGTCTTGTGTTGTAGCTATCATATGTGAAAACTCTTTTAGATCCTAGGCTTCGAAATTTCGTTACTTTCAGTGATCATTTTCTCCTTTTTTTTTTTTTTTTTTAAATTTCTGTTGTTTTTTTTTCTTCTCTTTCTGTGTGAGAGGGGGGGGGGTGGGGGTGGTCAACTAGATCATACTTTGGAGATCAATTCAAATTCATTGCAAAGAATATTTTTTAGTGTCTTTCTTTTTGTATCAGACATGTTCATATACAAGATCTTTTATACGTTGTTTCAGCAAATGGCCATGTTAATATGCCTGTGTCCTCTAAAACAATCTTTTTGTATCAGACATGTTCATTTGCAAGATCTTTTGTTCATTGTTGTTTCAGCAAGTGACCATGGTAATACGCCTGTGTCCTTTTTCAAAGAGAATGAATTTGGTTGCATCTATGATATGTAGTTAAATATATTCATATGCAACTGATGCTTTGGTATGAACTGATTTCTGTTACGTAGGCAGTGTTCTTTCATGCATTCGATCATTTTTTTTTAACCAGGTTTTTTAAGGCATCAGAGTTAGCAATAAACTTTTTGCTTTGTGAACAGAAAAAGAAATTGCCTTGTAGAGGTCGATAGATAGCATTTTTTTTTATGGTTTTGTCAACAGCAACAGCAGAAAGAAAGAAATCATGCCAAATGGACAGTCTTAAGATAAGATGTGCAGCATTCTATTGATATGTAGGCAAAGTGTCTTTTCCTTTCCTATTGGCCAATGTTGCATTGATGTCATTCCTTCAGTTGATCTCGATCCCTCTTGTCAAATTCAGGCAGACATCGATGACGCCAGCAAAGTGGTGGAGACATTGGTCAGGGTAGGTAACTTGAATGTAACACTTTGACATGTGGAGGAGGAGGAGGTAGGATGGCAGGTGGGAGGGAAGAGATGGGGAGAGGGGACGCAGTCAGAATATGTAGAGAATGGAAACTGGAGAGAAATTTTTCCTGACTTATGTGTGAATGATGGATTCTGAAAACTGTATTTAGATTGAACTTTGATTGATCTAAACAAATTAAACATTAGTGATAGCGCACCACCAAAAAAGAAAGCAGACAAACGAATCACAAGACAAAACATGACGTGTGTACAGTACTGAAGTGGATGAAGATAAGTAAGTGATTGCTTGTTCATTTTTGTTGTCCCAAGTGTTTTGTATCGTGCCTGAAAAGGACCTAAGAGGTCAAAACGCGTCGTGTTTTGTCTTGTGATTCGTTTGTCTACCTTTTTTTTTGGTGGTGTGCTATTACTAACATTTAAATTTGTTTAGATTTCTGCCTGCAGTCACCTCACTTTGCACTAGATCTAACATTGATTGATCTATTTCTTCTTTCTTTGATCTTTATACGTATTTACTGTATGTTGGTTTGCAGAATTGTGATGGGAGTGTGGGTAAAGGAGGAGAAAGGGCAGTTAGTGTGCTTTAGATTGAGATTGTGGAAGCTGCTGTTTTCTCTCTGTCCTGTCTCTCAAACTCCAGGACTATATCATACTATTTGTCTAGGCTTACCCAAAAGGGAATCACATCCCAACTGTTTTAAAAGGTGCAAGGAAGCAACAATTAGTTGTACTCTTTCCTTTCTATCATACGATATCTCACTCCCCTCCCCCCCCCCCCCCCTTTTTTTTTTTTTTTAATATAGTTATGATTGACTTTGATTGTTAACATTTGATGTGGATGGAAAAATGCATTGTACTTTGTTTTAAGGGGCTGCTTATGTACAAGGTTCTTATCCTTTTTTTTTTTTTTTTTTCTTTTGCCGTCTGATTTTCCATATCCTCACAGTGTTGTTTTCCCCCCACCACTTATTCCAATTTTTCCTGGCACAACAACATACCTAGGATAGATCTAGTTGCAAAGTGAGAAGACTGCCTGTATAGACAGGCAGTGAAGTTTTTGTGTGTATGACCGTTTTTTATCCTGCCATTAAGGCAGCTATACTCTATCTTCAGGAAGGTGCATGCTATATGTAAAGTGCCATCCATACCAACGGCCGAACTGGCCTTCTCTTCCGAAAGTTGGTGATGGGATTTTACGTGTGTGCAAGATGTTGTGTGTGCGCTTACACTCGGAACCTCAGTTTATAGACTCATTCAAAGGACTGTGTGGGGAATGGAGTCAGAACCAGTGTTAACCCCGAGGGAAAAATGCCCCTGTACCGAAATTCAGACCCGCAACCCTAGGATCACAAGTCCAACGCTCTACCAACTGAGCTATTCCGGCCCCCAAGATTTGTTTATACCTATGATAGTTCCATTCCTGCACAGGCATTCCACAAGGAGTAATCCATATGATGTCATCATGAGCCAGTTGACTGAAAATGGTACTCCGCTGATTCCCAGTCTGTTCCTTTGGTGTTTAACAGTGCCTGTGCTGATCCGTCCACACAGGACACCACCTACCAAGCCACTGACTGATGGCAAGTGTTGCTCAGTCATGGAGTCAGCGTGGATTGCAGAGTGCTGCTGCACATCTGTCTAGTGAACTTTCAGACACTGAGGTCTGTAAAACGAATGGTCACACACATGTCTAGTGAACTTTCAGACACTGAGGTCTGTAACATGAATGGCCACACATCTGTCTAGTGAACTTTCAGACACTGAGGTCTGTAACATGAATGGCCACACATCTGTCTAGTGAACTTTCAGACACTGAGGTCTGTAACATGAATGGCCACACATCTGTCTAGTGAACTTTCAGACACTGAGGTCTGTAACATGAATGGTCACATGCAGGATGGGAGGGGGCGCCAAAAAGGAGGACACCATGACAGCAAGACAACATCGGCTGCAAATTGACTTTTTTTTTTCCTTTTTTTTTTTTTTTTTTTTAACTACGAGCAGTGAGGATGATGAAGATGAAGCTGTGGAATTCCATGTGGGTTGGGGATCACATGACAGAGTTCTACTGAACAGTTTCTTTCGCAAAATGTTTAATTATCAATATGTGTTGAGTAACCAGATCTGAGAGATATGGACTCATGCAGTGTTGGTCAGGAAACCTTGGGCAACGTTCTCAAAGATGCATTGGTTCAGTAAATGAAATTTGGCTGTGTGGCTTCAGTCTTCACATATAAAATCCTTAGCATACTCATCAAGGATGTGGCTGGGTTTAGAAATCCCATGAATGCATGCCCTGTAGTGGAACTTGAAACCATGATTTCCCAGCCTACAACACGTGACGCTAACCACCGCACCACAATGGTTGATAGGCTTCAGATACTTCTTTAACTGCACTTATACTGATCTTTCTTGCAAAAATGCTCTTCATTGTTGCATTTCTTTATTGAGAAAGTGGCTAATTATTGCATTTGTTGTATCAGTTTGTGCTAGTAAGCATCAGCAGTTTTATGTGTTCTGATTTTGAATTGATGCATGAATTGTATGCAAAATGCAGTGGTCGTTAGTCATTTATAACATCTTGTTTTCAGATATCACTTGTTGTAGAGGAAAATAATGACAAAAGCCAGAAATGTGCCTGTGAAATAGCAGGTTGGTGGCTGTTCTTTTTCTTGCTGTTGTTTTCATTGATGCGTTTTTTTTTTAAAGGCTTCTCACACACAAAATGGGAGAATTTGTAGTGGTACAACAGGGACAATGAAAAGAACATAATGAGGATTTGAATGATTATGTCTGATGTAAGAGAAGGTGGAAGGAATCCCAAGCAAGTGTGTGTGTGTGTGTGTGTGTGTGTGTGTGTGTGTTTTATAGTGGTTTCACTTTGTCAGTGTGAGGTTGTAGCAAAAGCAAGATTCTTTGGTGGAAGTTACAGCAGTATTTTTTTTAAATAATGAATCAGAAGGGGGTTGACAGAATGAAGAATAGGAAGAAAGACTAATTCAGTTGCTCCAAAGGAAGAAAGGTGTGGAGATGGGATTCAAACAGTTTACTAGTCCTGTGAGTGTGGGTAGCTGTGGTTGGTGTTGGTTGTCGACGACGTGGAAACCGTCATGCAGGGACACACGTGGTGATGTCTGTCACCAGATGGCTTGATGCAGCACGTGTTCAGTCAGGTGGAAGGAGCCGACAGTCTGGTACCCAACGCCTTCCTTGTGTACCTGGGCCTGTTGAAGGTGGGGGCTGGTGCAGTACCATATTACACAGGCATAGCGTGTTTTCAGTCATTTACAGACCCCTTTTGGTGCATTTTGTAACAATTTTTGACAAGAATCCACTCTGTGTTCCACATTGCCCCGAACATACACCTGATGATGATATGTGTAATGATGACGCATTTAGGGTAGCTCTGGTGATGGACAAAAAAAAAAAAAGACCGATTTATACGGACAGAGTATTTTGGATTTATTGTTAAAATTCAGCAGACTTCCAGATGACAAAAGCTTGCAAACTGTTTTTGATTTGAAAGTTGTATGATTAAAAAAAAGGCTTATGATGTTTACTTTTGAAATTTCCAAACGTTTTTCCATACATGTTACTTGTGAATTTTAGCAGTTTAATAAAATGATGTCACTAAATCATGAGAAAGGTGTGTATGTATTATAATGTTGTTTTTCCTGTCCATCAGCAAATTTACATCAAGGTAATGTTCCCTTAGTCATATAAACAATTTCATTGCAGTATCCTTGGCCTATCACAAATTCAACAGGCTCTTGAAATGGGAATTGCGTTTGCTACATTACCATATTTGGCAAAAATGCAAACCTTGACACATTTTGAAAGCAACTTTCAGAGAGAAAACTACTCTTATTTTTTAGTCTACATAACCAAATGAGGTACAGTGAATGGTTAGGTTGATCGCCTGTGCAGTTATCTGTTAACTGAAATTCATGCTTGCATGAGTGACATTTTGTATTCTGCCAAAGTTATTATACTTTTGACTTGGCACAGTATGTAGGGTGGGCACCAGTGTCTAAAATGAGGTGCAGTACCATCGAGCGAAATGGATATAAACAAAAACAGGTGCTAAGCATGGGCACAGGACTTTGGGTGCATTTATGTTCATGGATGTGTACTGGTGACTACATGTATGTGCACATGCTTATGCCATATCAGTGTGTACGTGTGTGTATGACTGCATTATGGATAGGAAAGAGTCTACAAAGAAAAGACAAGCATTTACAACCAGTATGTGTGTCTGATACCTGCGGCGAAATGCACCTGGAGAAGTGATTGCATTGTCACATCATGCCACTGTGCAGGGCGAGGACAAGAAGTACAAGGCGCCCACCGACATCACCGGCCCACTGCTGGTGCTGAACCACATTATCAAGCAGTCCTACTTCCCCCGCAGCGCCAGGGACACCCTCAGCTTCTTCCTCAGCAAGTCAGTGCTGCTTTGTTCTCTTGGGCATGCAACCATGCTGAAGTCTGGGTCATTTTAAGGCATGGTCGTATACGTTTTGTGCGATAGTTTGCCTCACAACAGGGTGGGGAAGACGAGTGCTAGGGGAGGTAGGATTTATGACTTTAGTGTTCGTTTGAGAAATGGACACCTGAGCGTATGCATGTTCCAAGTGTCCTAGCTTGTGGTGATGGTGCAGTAATGGTTTCTTGTTCTTTGTCCTTTTGCCTTAAGGAAGTGTTCTGAGTTTTTGCCTCTTGGGGAAGTGTACTTGAACTTTGCCCTTGTGTCTTAAAGAAGTGTTATTCATTGTCCTTGTGTATGAAGTAAATGTTCATGTTCTTTGAATCTCAAGGTAGTGTTCTTGTTCTTGTTTCTCATTAACAAAGTGTATTCTTTGTTCGTGTGTCCAACAAAGTGTCACTCATTGCCTTTGTGTATGAAGGAATGTTCTTGTTCTTTGTCTGTGTATCTCAAGGAAGTGTTCGTGTTCTTGTGTCTCATAAACAAAGTGTATTCTTTGTCCATGTGTCTTAAGGAAGTGTAGTTGATTGTCCTTGTGTATTAAAGGAAACATTCTTTGTCCTTGGTTGGCAAGGAAGTGGTCTTGTTCTTGTGTCTCCTTAAGAAAATTTATTCTTCATCCTTGTGAATCAAGGTAGTGGTGTTCCTTTTTTTGTTTTCTTGTTCTCGTGGGCTGAAGGAAGTGCGAATTCTTGACCTTCTGCAGACCTGCTGAGTGCTACACTTTTGGCATGTGCAATTCACTGTTTGCAGACCTGTTTACCCGTATGATTTGCTGAATTTTGTACACATCTTTGATGAAAATGCGACGTCCTATTAAAGGGAAAAAAAGGAAAGAAAAAACAAAAACGGTTCAATTTTTTTTTTCTTGAGACGGAAGTTTTGAGTGAAATTACAAATGCTGAGACAACCATAGAGGGGCTTTGACTAAAAAGTGACTAGTCTTGCTAGCTTCCGTGTGCCAAGTCACACTTCAGGTTGTGTCAGCTGGCCCCCCTCCACCCCCCTCCCTCATCCCTCATCTAGTCTTTTACAGAAATTTGAAATTTTATACATGCACTCTTTACAAGTTTCGCTTATTTTTGATGAAAAGCACACCATTAGCAGTTTTAAGGGTTAACAGGTCTGTTATCAGCAGTGAAGTGTGGCAAGAAGAAAGCCAGTCTGCAAACAGGAGACATGATAAGAAGTGAAATCATCAAGAAGTGATGAATGCTTTTAGTTTATGCAATGAACTCAAACTAGCGAAAGGCAAAAGAGACTATCTTCTCCCCTGTTTTGCGGCATAGCCTTGTGTTCCGATCCATCCTCCAGAGGTTGTGATGTTCATGTACACAGTGTATGCGTGTGTTTATGTTTGTATTTCCAAACTTGCTGCATGCAGCTGGAAATGTACAATGGGAAGCGCATAATTCTTCATTGAATGGCTGTAGAAATCTTTTATCATTGCTGGTGATATGTTGTAAGTGTGTGCACCTTTCGTCACTGAGCAAAGCAGCAAACTTTGTATATTTTGTTTTTTCTTTTCTTTTGCAGACCACATGCCCAGTTGAAAAGGCGTCAGCTTCTCGACACAAAATTCTGCAGACATTGTATAGCTTTTAACACTTCATACGGCTGTAGATCTTACCAATGAATAAAGGTTTTCTCTTTTTTTTTTTTTTTCCAAACGGTCTGGGTAGGGAGGGGAGGATGTTATGAAAATGAAAGCATTGTTGAAGCTCAGTAACAGTCTTGAGGAAAACTGACATGATGAATTTGAAAAATTTTCAGGCCTTTTATAGAAAAATTTTACAAAAATGTGTTCACATGTATATGTTGCATGCTCAGGGAGAGTGTGCCCCATATAATGTCATTTTGGGGGGGGGGGGGGGGGGGGGGGGGAGGGCTAGGTGTAGGGTGGAGGGCTAGGTGTAGGAGCATTAACCCATAGTATTTGTTGTTTCAGTGACAGACAGTTTTAAAAGATTTATTCACAAACAACTTTGATACAGCAATTACAAATCTGTCTTGTGAGTGACAAAAGAACCTTAAGGTATTGATGTTTCTTGCTATTCATATATGACTGTGACCGTTATTATAGGAAATGAAAATAAAGAAACCAAAGTACTTTATACTTTGTGCGAATCATTTCAAGGTGAGGAAACATGTAGCTCTGACAGTTAATTTGCTGTCTTTGGAAATGTGTGAAACATGTAGTGTTTTTTTGTTTTGTTTTTTAAATAAAGCATCTTTTTGAAATGACCGAGTTATTTCTGGTTCCCTCATGGTCTGACCCATGATTCACCCAGTAGTCTCATTTCAGTTCTTGAACTCTGTATTCTTGCTGAAGAAAACGTAGTGGCTGTCCTTCTGTTCTATATTTTGGATTATGCTTCGATCTAGTTATCCTCTGTGGACAATATTTTGCAGAAACAGGTGTCAGATCCCTTTGGTTTCTGCACCAGTGAGCGACTCTAAACATGTTTTAATCAAGTTTTGGGGAAGAAAGTGTTCTGAATACCTAACGTATGAGCAAGCCATACAACTAATTTAATGAACGAAGTGCTTGTGAAAACTTGTCTGTTGTGCTGCCAGCGTTTCAAACTTGAAACAAACAAAAAATTCCATCTTGATGCTTTTTTCGTTTGCACAAAAGAGGATTGGCATCGCATGTAGCCCTTTTGTATGACAAGTGTGAAGACATTTTATGATGATGAACTGTGCTAGAAGGAATGGATCATAACATGCAGCTGCTGAGATGCTGTGTTTTCAGACGACGGAAAATAAAAGATGACAGAAGCAAAATTTGTTGTGTCTTGAAGAAAAAAACACATGCCCTTGGACTGATCATTAGAAAGAGAAAAAAAAGATCAGCCAGTACTGATTTTGGTGGGCCCAGGTGTACAGGAAGGAACAGTCAGCCCTGTTTGTAAAGAAAGCGGCTGAAGAAGACTGGAACATTTCAGATTGTCAAGTCAGTCATGTGTGTGATTGTTCATACGGTTCAGTTCAAGGGACAAACTGTAGGAAGTGGCTGGTAGTGAATGCCTCATCTTCAGGCAGAGGAAAACAAAGACAACAGGTCACTTGTTCAGAGTGAGTATTAAAGATGTCGAAGCCAGAGAGCTCCAAATGAGACAGGATGTTTTTACAGACACGAACTTTGATTTTATTGACATTAATAGTCATTCCAAATAATCTGTCAGTTAAAATGTAGCAGGGCACGAAGGCCAGAAACATTTACTGTGTATTATATTTCAGTATTTGGCGCATTATTACTTCAGAAGCTTGCATGTCATGCGGTTGCTGTCTTTTCGAAAAACTTGTACAGAAAAAATATTTTACAGAAATTATTTAATCATAAGTTTTGCTAGTCCATCCTTGAGCACTACCTGACCACTGGTGTTGGTAAAACCATCATTTTGAATGATGGTGCTTTCACCTATAAGACCAAGAAAACTGTGACTGAACCATGAGTAAACTATCTGATGTTTGAAGACCAACCCTATAGTACCAAACCAGGGGTATGAATACACCCACAGTATCACTATCATCTCGTGAAGTTACCAGGCTCTAAGCTGGATGTAGGCAAACATAAATCCTGACCTGTTCTGTAAAATGGCTGTGTGATATATCCAGACCTGACACCATGTGTGGGAGCTTGCATCTGTATCTTTTTAGGTGTGCATGGGATGCATGTTTTAGTTTTGTAAGAATGCTGTGTTAGACAGGTATGACATGTATGTTTAGAACTGCTGCATGGGTTATACATACATACCCAGGGTTATGATTAGATAGTGGTGCTAGTTAGTAGTTGTATCGGGTTGGAAGCTTTCTCATTTGTGATCTCAGAGATTCTTCTTAAAGAAAAAAAGATGTTAGGCTGTTTGGCTTCTCATTTGTGATCTCAGAGTTCTTCTTAAAGAAAAAATGATGTTAGGCTGTTTTTTATGTTTTGTTTTGTTTTTTAACAGTAAGCTTTCTCATTTGTAATCTCAGAGATCTCTTCTTAAACAAACAAAGATGTTAGGCCAGGTTTTTTTTTTTCTTTTTTTTAAACAGCCATGAGGGAAGAATATCTTTCAAGGTCTTTACCTTGACAAAGATGTGTTTATTTGCTGTCATGATGTCCGATTGCATTGCATCTGGATTGCAACAGTTGCTGCTTACCTTGAAATTACCTCCCATTACACCGCAAACCAACCATTTCAAGACTTGGTCAGTCCCATAAGAATGTTTAAGAAAAAATTTCTTCATGTGTGTGTGTGTATGCACATATGTGCGCATGCATGCATTAGTAAGCTTCCTAAAACAGCTTTATTTGTGTGTGTTTTTGGAGAAGGAAAGTATCACATATAATTGGAAGCATCTTTTTTCATGCTCAGTATCGACTGAAATTTCTTCACATCTTGACAATAACTTTGAAAGGAGGGATCTTATTTGTAATCATCGTAGAAGAATTGCAAGTCTAGGAGAATTGAAAAAAAAAGCCATCACTTTAGTATGATTTTTTATGTTTTATTTTTTTACTTTTTTTTTTTTTAAAATTATTTTTTTGTGTGTTGTGTGAGGAGGTGCTTTTGTCAAAAATAAAACGATAAATATGATTTGGGCAGACAAATGCAAATGTTAGGCATCTGTCACTTGTTTGGAAGAAATTGCTTTTGCAGCTGTGCCTTGTGTTTGGGGTGACTTCCTGTTTTGAATGTTGTTCCTCTTCTATTCTTAAAAGTTTAAATGCAGTTTGAAAGTTGACGTGTGTCCACCATGCATGCCTGAGGAACAGGGATATGACAAAGAGCTGAACATCTGCTACCTCACATTCATGCCAAGATAAGACGAGGATACATGGAAATCCAAGGGAGAAAACACACCACAAAACATCCTCGTTTAGCACAGTTGATTCATTGAAGACACATCCTTTCATTTTGACAACACATTCATTCATTCATTATGCCCATCGCTCCCGGTGGAGCACAGGCCATCAATGACCCTTCACTATCGCACTCTGTTCTGGGCTGTTTTGGTCATTCCAATCCATTTGGTCCCAAGTTGCTTCAGCTCCGCCTCAGTGTCTCGCCTCCGGCTGTTGCGAGGCCGGCCTCTTTTCCTCTAGAAGGGGAGTCAGCCTTGCAGCTTCCTTTCAGCTTTCGCTGCACCGCGTCATAAGTCTCGGGATGGAGACCCTTCCTTGCCCAGGTGAATGTTTTGGTTCGTTTTCGTCGATGCTTCTGTAATTGGTCTTTTTTTTACAGGTAGGGTTGTTAGCCCCCGCAAACCCAAACCCCTTTATCCTCTGGGCGAGGTGGTCCTGCCTTAGTCGCCTCTTACAACATGCATGGCAGGGCAGTGGGTCTATTCTAGCTAGCATCAAGAAAGTTCACATGGTGGTTGACAAGCAATGACACATAAGGAAAAAAGTTACAGCGTTAAAAAAAAATTGTGAGCCAAAATCAGAGATAAACAATATGCCTTGACCTGAAAAATGCATTTGCAGATTTGGTCGGGCTTAGCATGAAATTTCAAAAGAACTACAAATAATCATTACTGACATACTTGGAAACTTTTATGTACCTAGCAGTCTGGCCATCAGTAGATCATTAAACATCAATAATATTAATTCAACAACATCTGTTCAGATGGTATACAAGTGACAATCACAGAATCACAATCTTACATCATTCTTCAACCTTCAGGAAAAAATAACATACATACCAGTGCATACAACCAGCTGAAGCGAAGGGAAAAAGTACATGAAATAGCCTGCCTTCTGAATATGGCTTAACCGCGAAGTGAAACAAGGGCAAGGAACATCACTAACCAAGCACAAACACGAGTATTACTACTGACTTTATTATTATTTATTTTTTCCATTTTATCGTCGTTACCTGACTCTAGTTTACAAAAGGAGAAAAAGAAAGGGGGGGGGGGGGGGGGGGAGACAAAGTGATTTGGGGGGGGGGGGGATAAATTTATTCTCAGGTATCCAAATACGGGTCTCTGCAGAGTACTTCTATGGGAATGATTCTGATAATGATGAAAATCGGAAATGGGGAAAACTCACTTCCAATTAATCTTAAATAAATGTCAGCGAACCGCCCAGAGAAACGTGGACAAACGAGTCACAAGACAAAACGCAACACGTTTGGTATACAAGTGCGATCACAGAATCACAATCTTACATCATTCTTCAACCTTCAGGAAAAAACAACATACATACCAGTACATACACCAGTTGTGTTTTGTCTTGTGACTCGTTTGTCCACGTTTCTCTGGGCGGTTCGCTGACATTTATTTAAGATTTTTGTAGATTTCTGCCTGCAGTTGTCTCACTTTGCAACTAGATCACCTCCAACTGTTATACATACGATATGACAACAATTGTGCAGTTTTTGTCATAGGTTCATAGTTAATACACAACAAGATTAAAACGCATCACAGAATAAAACTGGTCAATGGTCTCGCCATACCTTTCACATACCCATGCAGGTAACAAATACCATAAACATGCACAGAATACAAACAAAGACATATATACACACACACAACACACAAGCAAGCACATACACACACACACAAGTTTTCAGACAACGACCACCTTCTTGAACAACCATGAGCTGCCTTATCACTGCCAACTTCTGCATAAAAGTATTATGGCGGTTACAAAGGCACATAGCATAAATCTGCATGTCAAGGCCTGTTCAATTGCATACCACTGCATCGTGATGGATTAACACACATTGGCAGAATAACTTGATTTTTTTTTTGTACAAAATTGCTTGTTTTTACTGGCATCAAAATGGAACATCAATATTTCATTGCCATGAACTGGCGCTAACAGTGGCAAGTTCTAAAAAATGTGATAGGCCCAACATTTCGAAATCACTGCAAGAAGCATTATTACAAAGGAAAGTAAATGTACACATTACTGGATAGACCTATTCCTAAAGACTATCCAGAAGCAGTATTCATTTAAAAGATGTGCAGCAGATGCCTTTCCTTCCCAGAGCTGATGTTTTGTTTATGTACAGTCCAGTAAGTGTGTTTATTCACTGGCACTAGCTGTGTAAGAAAGCAGGCGTCCTGACTGATATGTTTTTTTCATCACTGGCATTGTCAGTTCTTGTACGACTGATTGTTGAGATTGAATTTACAAAAAGTGGGTGGGCTTTTTTTTTTTAACATTCCATCTTCCCCATGAAAAAAAATGACAGAAATGCCATGCATCTCCATAAATAACTGCAAACGTAACGATAGTCTTAAAAAAGAAAAAGACTGTGGCAGTGATTTCTGGAGTTGCGGTAAAGGGGAAGGGGGGGGGGGGTGGGGGGGGGGGCACAATTCTCTCTCAAGTTGTATAGAATTTGCTGTTTTGAAAAGAAAAAAAAAAAAAATCAATGTATGCATAGATATGAAATAACATCAGTATATAAAAGATGATATGAAGATTAAATTTTATCTGGCCCTATGACAGCAGAAGCGTATCTGATTTAAAAATGGTGGTTAAAAATGGTAACTGTGTCCTTAGAATAAATCCGACTCTCTCGCAACAAGAAGAAGAGAAGAGATTGAGTTAAAAAAAAATGACACTGACATTCAGCATTTGCCATGGAATGAGTTAAAGTGACGTTGATGATGATCATTTGTCATGAAATGAGTTAAAGTGACACTGATGATGATCATTTGCCATAGAATGAGTTAAGAGTGACACTGACGATCATTTGCCATGGAATGAATTAAAGTGACACTGACAAATGATAATTTGTCATGGAATGAGTTAAAGTGACACTGACAAGATCATCTGCCATGAAATGAGAAGTGACAGTGACGATGATCATTTGTCATAGAATGAGTTAGAGCGACACTGACGATGAGCATTTGCCATGGAATGAGTTAAACCGACGCTGACGATGAGCATTTGCCATGGAAGTAAAAACGGCGCCGTGGACCAGCTGTCACAGTGCAATGATTAATGATTGTGGGCTGGGAGACAGTGGGTTTGAATCCCATCACAGGCATTCACTGGTGGGGTTTTAAGCCCAAGGTGGCTCCTTCCAAGAGTGGAGAGTGCTGTGGGCTCCAATGGAAAACCTGGAACCACTCCACTCCATGGATACAAATCTCTCTGTTTTCGCTCACCTCGTCTTACCAACTCTTCAGATGTCTGTATTTTCAGGATTGGTTCACACAGGGATATTTCATAAAAGGAAATTTTGTATAGTTGCCAGTTGCAGAATACCGCCTGGAATATCACAAAATTGCTACCTGTCACTTGCAGACTTTGTGTACAAATGAGCTTTTCACTGTGTTACATTGTGTATGTGTCTATATATACGACATTGTTTGCCAATGTGTGTGCATTTGAGAGCAAATGCGAGTGTGGGCATGTTTATGACTCGCAAATGTAGAAATGTGTGTATGTGTGTGTGTGTGTGTGTGTGCTTTGTCAGTACAACCATGGGTTAATCTGACAAGTCGGTGTGTGTGCATGCATGTATCTTGTGTATATTTTAGATGTTGATATATTAAAAAATTGTAAAGTGCTCTGTTGCCTTTACTGTTTGGATGGGTGCTATAGAAACTGTCCTTGGTGATCATTATTATATATAGCTCTTTCATGCATCTGACAAGAGTAGATATCCAAAGCAGCTCTAACATTTCTCCTGTTCATTCCCGTCCTCATTGATCTACAGCCCCTTTCGTACAGTCTTTGACAAGAATGGAACACCATAGCCATCATCCTTGTCCTCGATGATTAACAGCACTGGCATCGTTGATTAACAGCACTGGCATGTAGTCTCTTACAAGAAGGGTTCTCCACAACACTTTTATAATCACCTTTGCCCTCACTGACCTACAACCCTTTTATGTAGTCTCTGACGACAATAGAGATCCGTAAGTGCTTTCACCATCATTCTCATCCTTATTCAGCTACAGCCCTTTCATGGAAGGATGGAAGTCCAAAGCACTTTTTACAATCATCCTCATCCTCGCTAAACTACAGCCCTTTTATGTAGTCTCTGACAAGAATGGAAATCCACAGCACTTTCACGATCATTTCCATCATCGTTGATCTACAGTCTTTTCATGTAGTATATATCAGGGATGAAAACTCCTCCGCCGTTTCCGCCGTCATTTTTTTTTCGCATCTCTGCCGAGAAAACAAATCTCCGCTGGACTCTGAAACGATCTCAATTTGTCTGCACAGCGAATTTCTTTTCCTTTCAAAGTGATGAAAAAAAAAAACATAAAAGAACAAATGACATCAAAACAAATTGATGTCACAACAGTATTGTGTAACACTTTTACTCTGGTAGCACAGCATAATGCAAACATTTGCTACATGTGTTAGGTAGGTCTGTTAAGTTTCTGCTGACAGCCCCCCTATGAAATCCTTTTCCACCCCCCCCCCCCCCCATACACACATCCAATATACACATCCAATATACTTCCCCTCTCCTCCCCCCCCCCAACCCACACACATCCACCCCCATCCTCACCCCACAACACATACCCTACACTTGCCCCCCCCACCCACCCACCCCCACCCACACACACACACAAGCACACACCCCCCCCCCCCCCCCCCCCCCCACACACACACACACACACTCACACAAACTTGTCAAAAAAAAGGGGGAGGGGGGGGTGATGTGATTAGTTGTATGGGGGGAGGGGGAAGTGGGGGTGCTTGGGGGAGAGGGGGGGGGGGGTGTGTGTGTGGGGTACTGTTGTGACATCAATTTGTTTTGATGTCATTTGTTCTTTTAACTTCTTTTTTGTCCTTTGTGTTTGCTGTTAAGTGTTTCCTGATGAAGGGTCTTAGACCCAAAAGCTTGAGTGAGTGTGTGTGTGTGTGTGTGTGTGTGTGTGTGTGTGTTTAAAGGACTTCAAAGTAATCATTTTTCATATTCCCCCCCCTACTATTTCTTCTCTTCAAATTTTTGCCAGGTCTTTAATGTAATGATGGAGGAATTGTTGGCCTGTGCTTGTGTTTCCCCCAAATACTGTAGTGTTCAATGTCTTTGTTCCCTGGGCATTTGAGCACAACACAGCAGCTGCCATCCAGGAAAGGAGGAGTCGGAGATGACGGGGGCCCATCCTTGCAGGACTCCATTCCATGCAGCGTCTTTGGAAGATTTTGTGCCTCAAGAATTGGTCTTCATTCCCACATGAAGATCTACATCAGCAGATGACCTGCTGCTTGTCTGTCGGACACACGGGAGAATCCATATCATATCATACATACGTACGTATACATATATCACCACACTGCAGAAATCATCCATGAAGACAAGGAGCAGATGCTTGATTGATCACCATGATCACTGGCCAGTAGCTGCGTAATGAACTGTCAATTCTTTCGCTTCCTGTGTGGGCGCCTGAAAGCAAACAAATGGCTTCAGAAGACCATGACTATCTACTATCTATTTCTCATCTCTTTCAAATTTAAATTGAAACCTGGCACACTGGTTATCACTGCGGATTCCCTGCTGGGAGGCTGTAGGTTCGAATCCCGTCAGAGCCATGGATTTGTGGATTTTTCAGTCTCAGAGCGGAATGGAACTCCATAGCTTCAGCTTCATCATCCTCATGTTCATTGATCAGTGTAACAACCGGTCATAAATTGTGTGCCTTTCTTGCCTTGCTCTCACCTTGGTTTTGATTTCCCACTCCATGTGTCTACACCCACAGTGAGTTCATGTCATCATCGCCAATACTGGCAAGTTCATGGGCACTGTCTTTGGACAAACTTGGATGGAGGCACTCATTCACACTGACCTGTATGACTAAGAAATTATCATCCATCAGTAGGGGGCATAGAAGATGGTGTCATGCGTACGCTGGATCAAAACGGGCACCACTGAACACAACAATGTGACTTGCCAGTAGTGCAGAGTCTTCTGTGGTGGGTTGCCTTCTTGCGACCTGACACTGCTGGCTCCCTGTGGATTGCCAGGGATGTGGTGGAACAAGCCAATGTAGTTGTGGACAGGGAGCTGGAACTAACGGTATGGTGATAAAGACACTGAACTGGCACAGAAAATGACAGGGAAAGAAAAGTTGTATCAAAGTGGAGCTATTCACCCATGCTTTCATGTGAATCGGTGCTACTCTTCTATTTTTTTGGTGTCTGTCAGCAGTGGCAGTCTTTTGCTTTTGAGAATAGAGGAGTTCTAGTTTTTGATTGTTTGATTTCTTGTTTATGTCCATGTTCATTGTAAACCTTGTGAATAAAAGGTGCTTTTGAGCTCACTAGAGGAAGAGCGCTCAGTAACTTAGTGGCATCATTATCAAAAGTGTCTATTGCAAACTACCAACCCTCTCAACTTCTTCCCCTAAAAAAAAAAAATCAAGAACTTACACATTTTATTTCTTTTCATCATTGAAAAATGGAGATTTGTAGGTTTTTTTTTCCCCTCCAGTGAGGTCACATCTGAACAGAAATGGTGTTTTTGCACATGACAGCAACTACAAGGACTGGTGATGTTTTTCCTTCACCATACACGGATGGAAAATTTAATTCAGTATCAATCAGTCAGCATTGCTGAATATGCTTGGCTTATCTTTTTGTTGGGTGTGATAGCTTTAATGTATATACCTACACACACACACACACACACACACACACACACACACACACACACACACACACACAAACAAACATGCCCCCAACGCACAACCAACCACCTTTCCCCCAAGTAATGACTT
Organism: Conus betulinus; assembly: GCA_016801955.1. NCBI lineage: Eukaryota > Metazoa > Mollusca > Gastropoda > Neogastropoda > Conidae > Conus > Conus betulinus. Next base: position 442,550 of record JADBJO010000850.1, read on the forward strand.
TTTTCCTTCTTGTACACACACACACACACACACACACACACACACACACACACACACATATATGTTTTTTAAGTGTTTTAAGCTTGTTTTAAGCTTATTTTTTAGCTTCCTTTAAACCTGTTTTTTTTAGCTTGCTTTTAACCTGACAAATATATATATAAATATATATATATATCCTTCTTCTTCTTCCTAAAAATACTGGTTCACTCAAAAAAATGAGTAGGTCACCAGCGCGCATGTTAAAAAGTAAAATAAAATAAAATAAAATAAAAATAAAGTGCGACTCAGCCTGTTGGCCCCTGGAGCGAAATTTGGCAACAAGGAGTCGCACACGGTATTCAAAAAGTGAAAAGCAATGGCCAGATTCAGGCCCAGGTAACGATAAAATATCTGGGCAGGTTAAAATACAAAATCAGTCAATATGCAGATCTCAAGACTGTCCTATCAATTTGATTCTTGAATGAGACTGCATTTGTGGCAATCCTGATGGCACCCGGCAGTAAGTTCCACAGCCATACAGAACTAGGATAAAAAGAATGTAGATGGCTGTCAATGTTTGATGCAGGTATGGCATAAGATTGACCGCCACTCCTGGTGCTACTTTATTCAATACTAGTTGTTCGACTGGTATATCAACTAGTTAAGCTCTGCCTTTGAAGAAGATATTAAGTTTGATATAAAAAAACCTCTTCTCTCTTCTAAGGGTTTTCCATTCTAATTTCCTCATGTTCCTCCTAGTATTCCCCTTCTCTCTGATATGGTTCCCTGTTACGAACCGTGCTGCTCTCTTCTGAATCTTTTCGAGGTTATCAATGTCCTTTCGATGGTAAGGATCCCAGACTGAGCAACCATATTCCAGTACTGGTCTAACCAGAGTTTTGTAACAGTCGTCTTTAACCTTTTTGGGGCAGTCGTTGATATTCCTGTATAAGAAAGCCAAGATGTTGTTTGCTTTCTTACATACTAAATTGTGATGTTCTTTCCATTTGAGACGACTATCTATAATCACACCTAGATATTTTGCAGCATTGGTTTCTTTAAGAATAGTATTGTGAATGGAATATTCTGATCTAGTTGGTGAGCGTTTATTACATATATGCAACACTTGGTACTTCTGGGGATGAAATTCCATTTTCCAAGTTCTTTCCCACTCTTGTAAACCGTTTAGATATATGCAACACTTGGTACTTCTGGGGATGAAATTCCATTTTCCAAGTTCTTTCCCACTCTTGTAAACCGTTTAGATCTTCTTGTAGAATGCGTGTATCATTCTTGCTTCTGATTGTTCTTCTATACTAAGCTGTCATCTGCAAAAGGTCTTATAGTAGTTCCAGGAGAGAGATTTCTACTCATATCATTTATATAAATTACGAAAAAACAAGGGCCCCAGAACAGTTCCCTGCGGTACACCTGACACGACTGGTTTTACAATGGGATGACAACCCTTACAAAATATATATGTATAATGATTGTGTTGCTAACCAACAATAATTTTTAAAAAGTGCTCAACCGGGTTGGGAGCGGCATCTGTTAAAACTTTGATTAAAATGTAAATGGTAAAACCTACAGCGCTGTTTTCTTGCTGGTGCAGTCGTCAGGGTATGGGGGGTCGGTGTTGTCGGTGCTTTTTTTATACGTGTTCGCTGTCTGCCATCACGTGCGGTCAGTGTTTTTCATGTGTTTTTTTTTTTATTTTCTGCTCGCTGATAGTCCATTTGTGTCTGCAATTGTGAACCATTTCTATCCTAGTGTTTAGGGTTGCTAATTTTGGTTTGCATAGGATCATATATTTTTCTGTGTTAGGCATAAATTACATCTTTTTGAAATGTTATTATATGATGCAGCTCTCTTTTTAATATTTTCCAGGATATGTTGTAGTCTATTTTTGTTATCTTTGAGTTTCCAAATATATTTACTCAATTCTGTTTGATTTTTGTATCTTTCTTTATAAAATGACTGTTTATGATTTGCATATCTAGTTTTAAATTGGTTTTCAGTGATACCTATATATGTTTCTTCAGCGTTCTCTGATTTTACAGTGGCTTGATATACAATATTGCTGTGGAGGCATTTGTTGTTTAGAGGGCACTGTTGTTTCTTGGTACAGTTACAAGATTTCCTTTCTTCACCCTTGTTTGTCTCTGTACTGCTTTTCGTTTTGTTGGTTGAATCAATGATGTTTTTGAGATTCGGCATACATGAGTATGATAATTTGATGTTGTGCCTGTTAAATATCTTAAACATCTTGTGCTCTTTTGGGAAAGAAGATGTCAGAATTTTAAAGAATTCTTTCCCAACGTTTGTTTTAACTCTTCCATCGTATGGGGGGGGTTGTACCATATGATTTTCCTTTTCCTGTTCTTCTTGTGTCTGCTCATATCATTTCCTGGGTCATAGTGTAATTTGTAGTTGTAGCCACTTTGGTGTAACCTTCTTGGTACTCAGCTGCAGTGTTATTAAATACTGTTTCATTACATGACAGATTAGATAATCTCTTGTTTATGCCTCTAGGTATCGTTTTGAGTATGGAAGGTGGGTGATTACTTTTGATATTTACATAAACAGGGTGTGTCATTTGGTTTTTTGTATGGTTTAAATGTATGTTGGTTGAGGTCTCTAACGTGATGTCTAAATAATTCACTATCTTTTCGTTAGCTTCTGTGGTGATTTTTAAATTTTGGTCGTGGAAGATTTTGCACAATTCTTTTTCTTTTTCTTATTTTCAATGTTTCTAGGGCTATCACTCAGTGCAGCAGGCCATCATCTCTGTACAGTCCAATTTTGTTTTCCAAGTTTATTTTGAATGTTAGATAGCATGAATAGTCCGACAAGTTTCAGGTTTCGGCACCATCATACGATCCCATAGTGACATCAAAAGTTTGACTTTTCCTGGTGTTCTTGGTCCAAGTCTCGCTTTTACTGTGGAGTAAGTTTTCTTTGTATGGAAAATGATTTCCATTTCTAACCCTGATATTTCAGTGTATTTGTTGGCAAATTTTATAGCTTTGGCGAGCAGCTCTTCATCTATAGATGGATAAAAATCTACTACATCAAATGTTATAAAGACTGTGTTTTCTTGCTTGTTGAGTTTTTTAAACCATTGTATAACTTCATATGTATTTTTCCACAGGTTGAATTCAGTGTTCTCTCTTATGTTTTTTATGGTTTTCTCTAAAAATTTTTTACTGACTTTTTTTCCTAATTCAGATTTGGATGGGTTTCAATCTACATGTTGGGTTGTTCAGAAAATTAGTTTATGGTCTTTGAGTGTTATAAAAGCTTCTCTTTCTGCTGTTGTCTCTACTCTATCACTTAGGTCCATTTGCTGTACAAGCTCCTTGTAGACTACAACATATCCTGGAAAATATTAAAAAGAGCTGCATCATATAATAACATTTCAAAAAGATGTAATTTATGCCTAACAGAAAAATATATGATCCTATGCAAACCAAAATTAGCAACCCTAAACACTAGGATAGAAATGGTTAACAATTGCAGACACAAATGGAAGTTCCTATCAGCGAGCAGAAATAAAAAAAACACATGAAAAACACTGACCGCACGTGATGGCAGACAGCGAACACATATAAAAAAAAGCACCGACAACACCGACCCCCCATACCCTGACGACTGCACCAGCAAGAAACAGCGCTGTTAGTTTTCAACAACTTCTTTCCTCTCCACACTTTCGTTTTGTTTAATTCTACTACCTTTCACTGGCTGCTTCAGGGGTGCTGTTGGATTCTTTTTCGAACCCTTGGCGGTCGGAACACCACAGAATTATAGACTGTGGTGTGTCTCTATCTGACGCCAAGAACACAGACACAATCAGCCGTGTCTCCCTGATGAGTCTGATCCAGCGGACGAAAGGCCTCGGAGCAGGCGATACAAATAGATCTGCCTTCAAGAGGGATGGCGATAGTTTCCTCATGCAGCTAGTGAAGGGTTTTCATATTTATGATAGACATTTTCCCATTTTTACTTCATCTTCAATTTTTTTTTCCTCTCAATTTCAAATTTTTGCCAAGTCATTACTGTAATGATGGAAGAATTGTTAACCTGCACTTGTTTTCCCCCGCTACATAATTGTTTCAGCATTATATATATATATATATATATATATATATATATATATATATACCAATGTGTGTGTGTGTGTGTGTGTGTGAGAGTGCGTGTACATGCGCGCGCACATGCATATGCACCTGCAGATGTGTGTGTGTGTGTGTGTGTGTGTGTGTGTGTGTGTGTGTGTGTGCACCTTTTTTTTTTAATGTAAAAGCTAGTAATATGAAACTGTTGTCTTCCTCTCCCTCTGCATTCAAAGAAAGGCAAAGACATCAGATATCACACTGACCTTCTCGACTGACCCAATGAACAGCTGAAACGGGACCAAAGTCTGGACATCAATCCTCTACATTGAAAGAAAGGCAAAGACTTCAGATATCATACTGACCTTCTCGATCGACCCAAAGAGCAGCTGAAACGGGACCAAAGTCTGGACATCAATCCACCGCTTTCACCCTCATCTTGTGAGTCTCCGTCAGACAATGGTTCTGGATCACCTCTGGCTGCACTGCACTCCCGTCTTCTTGGGACTCTTGAAATGGAGACAATGAGGTCATAACGTTTTCATGAACGTGGGGAACATTTTCTTTCTCTCTCCTCCTCTCTCTCTCTCTCTCCTTCCCTTCTCTCTGTCTCTCTCTCTCCCCCTCCCCTCTCTCTCTTTCTCTCCCCCTCCTTCTGCCCCCCCCCTCTCTCCCTCCCCCCCCCTCTCTCTCTCTCTCTCCCTCTCTCTGTCTGTCTGTCTGTCCGTCTGTCTCTTTCTCACTCCACCAGTATTAAAAATTTTACATCTATGGCAAGAAGAACATGGATTCCTATCCAAGTCGTACCCAGACTCTCATGACATCCACAATGCTAACTCATGATAAAAGGAGTCACCAGCCTTCTTTTCCCCTTGACATAATAAAGACTTCTGTCTCACCAACAGCTCGCCGTTTAGGGCCTCTGGCCAATCGGACATTAGCCTCACAAACATCACTGCGTTCTTCCTAAGCACCCTCTGCCTCATACCATCACCCCATAAAAGTTCTTCAATCCAAGACTCGAGCCTGGCCTGTGCCCCTGTATGAGACCCAGACATGATGAGGCAAGTTCTGGCTATGTCTCTTGCACATGCACATGTAAAGCAAAGTAGTTAACATCGTGGACTCATGGCTGGGAGATCGTGAGTTCAATTCCCATCAGAACCATTCATTAAGTGGCATTTTTCTGCCCCAACCAGCTCCTACCCAGAGCTGAGTTTGCTAAAGGCTACTTAAACTTTTCAAATCATTACATCCAAATCTTTGCCAGTAATTTAATTGATTTTGTGTGTTCATAACAATGGCAATGATCTTCTCAAATTTGGCGCATAGATGGGCATGCTCATTCTTCATTTTCATTGTCCTGATGGGCGTTGTCCCATTGTCATTCGTTCTTGCCCAAAGAAGACTTAAGAGGTTGAAACGTGTCATGTTTTGTCTTGCTAACTTGTTTGTCCCTGTTGTTTGGCAGACTCCTTAATAACTTTTTAAAATTTTGTTTCAATTTCTGCCTGCAATCACCTCACTGTGAAACTAACTTAATTTGTATTGTTGAAAAAAAAAGGGCACGTGTATCATTTTTTATTGCTTTTCTCAAGTTAGATAACACATCCGAGCAAAAATGGTGTTTTTTCCACATGACAGCAACTACATAGACTGACCATGTTTTTCCTTACCCACACATACAAACAGGGAAAACTTATACAGTATCAATCAATTAGCATTGCTGAGTTTGCTTGACTATCACACACACACATGCACGCATGCACACACACACACACACACACACACACAAGCCACCGCCACATCACCAACCAATTTTCTCCCAGGATTGACTCGTTTTCTTGCACAGTGTTCTGTCTGTCTTCATGCAGATACCTATCTAAATGTGTGTGTGTGTGCGCGCGCGTGCATGTGTGCATGCATGCATGTGTGCGTGTGCATGCGCACGTTTTTGTATAAAAGCTAGCAGTATGGAAATGTGTTGTCTCACTCTTCCTCTACATTTAAAGAAAGACAAAGACTTCAGATATGACACTGACCTCCTCGATCGGCTGGTTGAACAGTTGAAGCGGGACAAAAGCCTTGGTATGGATCTTTGGCTTTCACTCTCATCTTGTGACTCTTCTTCAGTAGTACCTCTGGACCATCTTTGGCTGCAGTGGATTGCATTGGTCTGCGTTGGGCTCTTGAAACAGAGACAATGCGGTCACACCGTTTAAATGGAATATCTCTCTGTCTGTCTGTCCCTCTCTCCACTAGTTATTAGATCTATATATGTTTGTGTGGAGATGAGCATGGATTCCTGTTCAACCTGTACCCTGACTGTTACGTTGAAGGCCATGACGCCGACTCTGTTCAGCTGCAAGTTTCAGTTTCATCAAGGAGGCATCACTGTGTGCAAACTAGTCCACATATGCTGCACCACATCTGCTAAGTTTCAAGATCACACTGCTCATGACTTACAACAGAGGGATAAATGAATTAATGATGACAAAGATAAGAGAATTCTAGAAGAGGGTCTCGCGGCTGTGACTTAGCAGATAACTGACCTGAGCATTACTCCAACATGCTGGTAAGACCTTGGGTACCAACCTATCATTGTCTGACCCATGATAAAAGGATTCACCAACTTTATCTTTCCCCTGAACCCTTAGACTTTGGTCAGCCATACGCCCATCGTGTCACGACCTTGCCGTTATGGGTTTTGTGTGGCCAGCCAGACATTGACCTCACCATCATCATCACCTTCTCCAAAAGCACCATCCCACCAAGGCATAATTAGTGGGAGGAAACACCTGGCAAAAAAAACCCACATATTGCAAAACAACAACAAAAATAGAAGGGACCCATAACATGTCCAACTCCCCCTTCACTCTCCCTCCCCCCTCACCCGGACTCAGTCATTCAAGGCACGCGCACACACACACACACACACACACACACACACACACACACACACACACACACACACACACAAACACACAAACACACTCACTCATCAAAAATGCAAACCTACACAGCACCACAAAAATTCAGAAGAGCTACCTTTCAGATTACTTGAGTGTTTACACTGCCAATCTGTATGAAATACTCACCCACACTCAGAGAGTGGCAGACACCGCGTAGCTGCCGGCCCTTTCGCCCCGTCTTCCTTTCCCGCAGCTGATTCCTGACCTTCTGCGTCAGTTCCATGCTCCTCGCGTGCTCCCACATTCATCCTGCATGCGACTGCCGCCACGGAGGTTGCCGCTGGCATCTCCTCTGTATCAGGGATGGCTGGGAGGCGATGTGCTGAGGCATGCTGAAGACCTGTGTTGGCAGATGGCTGAGGGACATTACGATCCTGCGGCAATGCCTCGGAACTTTCAGACGAGTGGTTGCCTGGAGAAACGTTTGTAGTGTGTGGCACTGTGTTGATGTTTGAAGTGTGTGGCATTGTGCTGACGTTTGAAGTGTGGAGCGTCGTGCTGACGTTTGGAGTGTGTGGAGTTGTACTGACATTTGAAATGTGTGACATCCTGTCGACGTTTGAAGTGTGAAGCGCCGTGCTGACGTTTGAAGTGTGGGGCGTCGTGCTGACGTTTGAAGTGTGGGGCGTCTTGTTGACATTTGAAGCGTGTGCCGGTTTGTCGACTGTGCACAAAGTCTTTCTCAATGTTGACTCATCATCATCATCACTGTTTTCACGATTCTGAGTCATAGGGGTCACTACTGCTCTTGGTTTGTTTCTGAAATCAGTCTCTCTGGTTAGTGTTGGGTTTTTCTTTGCAGCATTTGTCTGAGCAGCTGCACCACGACTATTGCTCATTTGACAAACCACTGCTGAGTCATCAGCATCTTGTTCTTCGTCAGATGGCGATGAGGTCATCAGATCATTAAAGCATGGTGTGCTTTGGTCGAGTTCCTCATCACTGGACTTGATACCTTTGTGCCTGCGGTTTCCTCTTTGTTCACTTGCTGAGTCGGAGCAACTTTCAGAAAGTTCTCTACATTGGTGTGACTGAGCAGACCAAACTGATGATTTTTTTCGGGGATGACAGTTGAGGCGTTTATGAGTGTTCTCACTGAAGCCTTCACCAGTGTATGGGGCAAGGTTATTGCTAGCTTCACCCTGGAATCTTGTGAAGATGACTTTATGTGTGTCATCAGACACTGGCTGTTCAGGGCAATTCAGCTCTGGAGCCTGATGATGCGCTCTCATTGTAAGCACTTTCATGGGTTCCGTCCCTGAACAAGGTAACTCTTTTGTAGCAAATGTCTTTGGAACCGTTTGATGCAAGTCCTTTCTGACTGCACCTGCCATCTGATGTGAATGGTAAAAACTGCTGGTGGGCTGCTGAGGGGGCATCCCATTTGCTGTGGATTCACTGGAACGATACGTGCCTGCAGCGAGTTGCACTTGGGAAGTTTCTGTCTGGATGCTTCCGGCTCACTTATACAATCTGCAGTGTCACCAACGTCACTCACACTGACCACACTGCGGCTGACGTCTCCTCTGTATCCTGAACCTGCGGTCAAAGTCTCTGAGCCAGCGGTCTGACTGGATGGCAAGGAAGTCTCATGAGGTCTTGCAGGGGCCAATTTTCCAAACATATGTCTTATCTTCTGTGAGCCAGATTTCTTGGAACGTGTAGGGTGACTCTTGTAATCTGTATCACTGCTTGGAGCAGAGCTAGATGGACCAGCTGATGACAAATCGGTCTCCTTAGCACGTACCTTTCCTCTTCTTGACCGCAGTGGAAAATGTTTTTCCGAGTGAGTTTTCTTCTTTTTCTTCTCACCCTTCACCAACGTTTGAAGTTCCTTGCGACGCCTTTTTTTCACATTCTTTACGGATCTTGTCATGGCGAATTTGTTCATGAAAAGATGTTCCCATGAGGATTGTTCTCATTTCATCCATGAATTGGGCAGTATAAGGCTCATACAGAACTCTCCGCACTAACTCTGTTGTTTCCCTTTTCATTGTACTTTGGTCAAAGAAGAGTTCAATAATATCAGGAGGTGTGGGAGACTTTGAAGAGGAATTGATAATCTTCATTCCAATGCTCTTGTTTCTTAAATAACTGTCGGTGCAAAGCAGAACAAAAACCTTTGTCATCTCATTTTTCAACACTTCCCCTATACATTCAACATCTACTTTATTTGTCAAGCTACTAAGAAAGGTGACTCTAACTGGAAATTCTAAACGCAAATAGTTCAGCTTGATGCTTTCAAGATAAGCCTTCACATCACAGGCAAGCTTGTGATCGTCTGGGTGGTGATAATACAGAACTGCGTGATAAAATCGTTTTTTACAGTCCTTGGGACAAGAGCCATGGTCTGCATGAAGGATGGGAGATGACGTAGAAGTTTCTACAGGCAGGCTGAAAATCTGCAACACATCATGGGTCAGTGTCAGTGACAAACAGGCTAACACGTGTGTGTGTGTGTGTGTGTGTGTGTGTGTGTGTGTGTGTGTGTGTGTGTGTGTGTGTGTGTGTGTGTTCACAATAATCCAATATCTTTTAAAAAAAATTACTCCAGTTTAATTCAGATTGACTATGGTTTTCATTTCTGGGCAGTAATTCGTATACATGTAGTGAACTGGTGTCCATGGCATGGTTCTCTCTCTCTCTCTCTCTCTCTCTTTCAATGGTGTGCATGTGTTTGTGTGTATGTGTGTGTGTGTGTGTGTGTGTGTGTGTGTGTGTGTGTACATGTGTGTGTGTGCGTGTGTGTTGGCGGGTGTGGGTGTGGGTGTTTGTGCATGTATTTCAACCAAAATGCAAGATCAGGAAAAATGTTCTTGTCTGTTTGATTTTTTTTCCAGTGAGGTGGGTTTTACTTGTCTTTGTAGAATTTAACTTAGATTGTGCGCATGGCTGGTTTTTCTTTTCTCTCACCTTAACACTGATACTTATTATTTTGTTTTATTTCAGTCACAAAGCAGAATTTTACATTGAAGTAAAAACAGTTACTGAACCACCAAACAAAGGACGAACAAATTATACAACAGATAAATGTGTTTAAACCCACTGGTCTTCTTCGGGCAGGACAAAACAACATTCAACACAATGGAAACAGAGGATGAAAAAGTCACTTATCCCTTCCAGGAGGTGCAAAATGTAGAATGGGAGAAAAATTGAAGAGAAGAGAGAAGAGGTTAGAGAGAAAAAATACAGATTATTCTTTAGAAAAGGAAAATAATAGTGACAACAACACTAATAATGATGACGATTATTATAATAGAAGAAAAAGAAGAGTGTCTACCAGACTTTTAAAGGGAGAAGAATAGTTACAATAATAGTTATGATGATTATGATGATGATTATGATAATGATAATTTAACACAGAAAATGGGAAAGATACAAAGATAAAATCCAGGTAATTTATAAATAGTGATAATGATAGGACTACTGTTACTCCTACCGAAGATTGGAAAGACAGCAATCTGAAATCCAAGAAGTACATAAATGCATAACAATTTAGACAATACACAAGGAATAAAGTTTGTCATAAGATGGGATGAACAGTGAAAATCATCATCATCATCATCATCACATTTATCAGGCTATGTAATCCACAGCAGCCATACTTCTATAAACAGTTTAACAAATTGACTGAGACAGTGAGAGCTCTATTTGACTGGGGCACATGGTAAGCAAGGGCAGTGGTCATACAACTTTTAAAGGGGGAAAAAAAAACATATGTACCACTCTTACCTCCAGTCACAGTCAAAGCAGAACTGTGTGCAGACAAAGATGACAATGATATGGAACTGTCATTTGCAACTTGCAGGAGGCTCTGGCTGTCACTTTGTCCCTGACTTTTCTCCCAGATGTTGAGATTGACTTCCACTCTGAAATGGTGCTCCCAGACTTAGAGATGGACTTTGACTCAGAGATAGTGCTCTGAATCTTTGAGATGAATTCAGATCCATATATTTTTTTTTTTTTTTGAGGGGTGGGGGTGGGGGAGGTACTCTCATTTGTTTCTCCTTTCAGTTTTCTATTTCAAAAAGGGAAAGTTTGCGATTTCTTTTTTTTTTTTTTTCTTTTGTGTAGAAATCTCAGATAATGAGTTTCCATGGCGGCATCTGAAAAGAGACGACAAGAGAGTATATAAAATATTTGTGAAAAAAACATGTCAGCTCCATCCATAAAAGAAACTAACCAGCTGCTAACTTAAAAACTGAATAACAGACAAACTGTCTACCGATTAACAAACTAATAAAATAACTTGCAAGCTGTCCGAATGACTAGCTAACCATAAACTTTTTAATTAACCTGCCAACTATCTGAAGTCGAATGATATGAACATAGCACCTAATCCGGCAACCACACACACACACACACACACACACATACACATTCCATGTCCACTCACCCACCCCTCTCCCCTCCCAACACTCTTCCGCACATGGCCGGATGCAAACACTTGCACAGCATAGCGTTAGCCTAGTACGCGGGAAGTGAAACAGAAACTACAGGTAACCCAGTAGGTACGTACCACGGTGAACATTGCCTGTACAGTAATTCGAATGCACTGGACTTCAACTAACATGACATCAATCCAATGTCGTATAATCCATCTTCTGTCATACCGCTCCTGTTGTCTGCGAAATTGTTAGCAGGACAGATTTATGATGACTGTAAACTTTCGGATCGACGACCCACACCAAATATAACAGTGGCACTTATGTTCAGACGACACACACACACACACACACACACACAGAGATTATCCCCATATATTCTACTTAACCACTTGACAAAAATATCATCGAGGCAATCAAAAGTTGCTAACTTTTCATACTTACAAACTAAATTGATCAAAGTGTTTGTGTGACCGTGCACAACGAAGAAGAGCGTGACCCGGAAGTTGATTGTCTCAATGATAGGTCAAAATAAATATGTAATTTCAAAATAAAAAAAAAAAAAAAAAGAAAGAAAAGAAAAGAAAAGGAAGGAATTTGTGTTTTATGGAAAATTCAAAAATCACACGCAAACGGCGGAAACAAAATAATGGAGTATGTGTCCTCAAAGGGGAAGGAGGGGAGGACTGCATATTTGCTGCGATGCTGTTTTTCTGTGTAATTTTCTTTTAGAAAGCACACGGCAAGATTTGTTTGTTTATGTCCTTGGCGGTAATCACCCCCCCCCCCCCCCCCATCCCCCTTCTAAATTTTGCTTCATTTTCCGCCCTCAGTCACTCCGTTTTGAAACATTTTACAACAAATGCAATGATGACCATGTGTAATTTTTAGAGTCTATTCATCGGAAATGTCCAGTTTTTATTTATATCTTACAGATTTTCAATTTGCATAAGGGAATTCCCACTCACATAGTTTTAATTAACACCTCTCTCTCCTCTCTCTCTGTAGGCTGCCTCTGTGTGTGTGTGTGTGTGTGTGTGTGTGTGTTTGCTCGAGGGCGCGCGTGCGTGTGTCCATAGAAACATACAACAGATTTTCGAGGACAAGGCCCAACGGTCTCTATCTAGGCTCATTGCAAGCCCTTTGTGTTATAATCCGGGTACTTTGTTTGTGGGTTCTTAGATCACGTTCAGAGAAAAGGGAGTGACTAATCATGTTCCACCCGTGGAATTTAGGGCAATGGATCACTCGGTGACAGTGTTTCCTTACCCATCTCTTTTCCTCCTCTTTTATTTCTTTCCTTATCAAGTTCATTAATCCTTTCCCTGTTCACCATGTGCCTCGGTACTGACGTATTTGTACAATGGAATGTTATGACATACCAACGCACACAAAGAGAGAGAGAGAGAGAGAGAGAGAGAGAGAGAGAGAGAGAGAGAGAGATTTTCTCGAGGACATCTCTATGTCTTCAGCTATGCGTTGTGTGTGTGTGTGTGTGTGTGTGTGTGTGTGTGTGTGTGTGTGTGTGTACATTTTGAGTGTGTGTGCAGAGTGCATGCTACAAAGAAGTCCTCCATCTTTATTGTTCTTCATTCAAAAGACTTCCAGTCCGGCATCGCCACTTAGTCAAAGCGCAATGAGAGGAAGGCTGGAGAGCTGTGATAGGCGGGGGTGGGACAGAATGCTGCTGATTCATGCGTGACTGGAACCTGGAACCATGGGAAAAGCTGCATATCTATTATTATTAGGCCCTACTATCATTATCATCATCATCATTATAATCATTATTATTGTTATTGTTATTATTATCATTATTATTATTGTTGTTGTTGTTTTGTAATCTAGCTACACAGTTTAGGCGCCATGTGTGTGTGTGTGTGCGTAGAGATGATTTCTCGGTATCTGTAGGCCCTTAGAAATTGTAGTTTAAATGTGCAGCGAACGAATGAAGTATACTGGTCAACACAAGTTAAGGGCCGGAAGAACAATCCTCTCTCAAGAGCAAACAACAAAAAAGAAAACACATCCATCTGAAAGGATAATTTAATTTGACATTTCACCTTCCGACTCAACTGAAAAAAACATCAACACGACACATTTCATCACCTTGACAGACATCAGAATGACCCCCCCCCCCCCCCCCCCCCCCCCCCCCCTTTCGAAAAGTTGCAAGAAATGTCAGTTCAGTTTGTTCATGTTCAGTAGCTGGTGTGACCACCATTTGCTGCCAGACATTCCGTCAGCCGTCGCCGCATGGAGTGGACGTGGTTCTGCAGCACCTGATGAGGGATTGCGAGCCACTCCTGCTGCAGAAACTGGAACAGCTGAGCAACATCAACAGGCGCAGGATGGTTATCCATGACTCGGCGTCCGAGGATGTCCCAGAGGTTTTCGATGGGTGCCAAGTCCGGGGATCGGGCTGGCCAGTCCATATGGACAACCTGCTGACGCTGCAGGGGGGTCCCTGACCACCAGAGCGCGACGAGGAGTGCCGTTGTCATCTTGAAGAATGGAGCCTGGTCCCATGGCCTGGAGGGTGGGGATGGTGATAGGCCTCACAATCTCATCTCTGTACCTGTTTCCGGTGAGATTACCTCTAATAAGGTGCAGAGAGGTTCTGCCGTGAAGATGGAAGCCGCCCCACACTATCACGGACCCGCCTCCGTAGCAATCGTGCTCCTGAACGCAGGCGTCCACAAACCGCTCCCCCACCCGTCGCCACACGCGCCTGCGGGCATCACAGGTGGACAGAGTAAAGCGTGACTCGTCCGTGAAGAGCGCCCTGCCCCACTGCTGTCTGTTCCATCGCTGATGGCGGCGGCAGA
>JADBJO010000850.1:461822-464322 GCA_016801955.1 Conus betulinus
GGGAGCAGCCAATGTTAAGAGGCAACCCACTGGAGGAGACATTGCACTGCTGCCGAGTCACTTCGGTGGTCTTCAGTGGCGCCTGTTCTGATCCAACATACGCAGGATACCACCTATTAAGCCCCCTACTGACAACAATAAATTCCTCAGTCGCGGAGCCGGTACGGGTGAGCTCTCCCTCCAGAGGGCGCCACCACGGCAACGACAGCCCCCATGAATTTGCCAATGCCGGTGACCCCGACGGATTCAAACCAAGGCCAAGGATGAGGATAATCGAAACAGAGGTCACTTTGAAAGCAGGGCATGAACGGCCACAGAATTTGAGACTTCTGATTTCTTTTTAATGCTGATCGATGAGAATGAGGATTCTCAAGATGACGCTACGGATTTCCATTCCGGTCTGAGACCGCTTGACAGGGTTGTACATTTTCTTTCATAATATGTCCCGGGGTCAGCCAGGCCCGATAGATACAGACACCTGCAGTGTTGGTCAGGAAATTTGAGCAATACTCTAAAAAGTCTGTGAGAGTATGAAACTCGACTGTGTGTTTCCAGTCTTCCCAGTTGAACCCGTTGCAAACTCAACTCTGGGTAGGAGCCAGTTGGGGCAGAAAAATTCCAATGGCTCTGATGGGAATCGACCCCACGACCTCCCAGCCAGGAGTCCGCGACCCTAACCACTTCGCCACAGCGGCTGGTAGAAAATCCGGGATCTAGGTACTTCTGCGTATGCGGGCTGATAATCCTGCGGACACTCCCTGTATAGACAGGCAAGGATTATTCCCAGCTATCAAACAAAGGGAGTGAAGTTTTTATATGTATGACGGTTTTTTTTTATCCCGCCATTAAGACAGCTATACTCCATCTTCGGAGAAGGTGCATGCTATGTGTTACGTGTCATCCATACCAACGGCCAAACTAGCCTTCTCTTCCGAAAGTTGGTGATGGGATTTTACATGTGTCCAAGATTTTATGCGTGCGTTCACACGCGGAACCTCGGTTTATAGTTTCATTCGAAGGAATGTATGGGAAATGGAGTCGGAACCAATGTTAACCCCGAGGGAAAAACCCCCCTGTACCAAAACGGCCCGGCAGAGATTCAAACCCACAATCCCAGGATCACCAAGATGAAGAGTCCGGCGTTCTATCACTGAGCTATTTCGGACCCCGGATCTAGGTACGATATCTAGCCGAGGGTGAGTTTGTTGCTAGGGGTGAGTTTGTCAACCCTCCCTCCATCGGACCATGTGTGATGGTCTGGGGTACTAGTCTTTCGGTTGAAACGATCTACTGAGGTCCTCAAATGCAGTATCTATTCAGCGCAAGTAAATGACCCACGGCATTAGGAACGTTGTTCCTGGTCAAAATTCTGTAGACAAATCCATCTTTACATGTCATCTGACAAAAACTTAATGCGTGCGCACATGCACACACACGCACACACACACACACATATGTGCACGCGCGTGCGCGCGCGCACACACACATACACACAGACTGACACGACAGATTGACAGACAGAAAGAGACAGAGACAGTGGAAAAGAGACAGAGACAGAGAATACCTAGGGACCGTACAATGGTGACGCTTTCTCCCAGAGCTGACTCTGGCATCGCAAATTTCACACATATAAATCCGTTGCGAAGAAGTTATACGCCACAGTAGCGTACATTGTACTCCATGTAACAATGGAATGATGAAGAAAAATCCAGTCAAAGAAATCTGAAATGCTAAAGTTATGAACACAATCAACAACAATACAAAACAGGTTATGAATAAGATGTCCTAAACTTCTGTTAAAATCTGCAATCGTGTAATGTGGTTCCACTCCTGAGTATCCGCATACGTATAATGCTTAAAAAAAAAAACAAAAAAAAAAAACAATTGCATACACTTACGTATACTTCCACGAAAAAAAAAAAGTGCATGTACATATGCCCCCATATGTGTTGCACATGGGTAAATGTGATCATACCAGCTCGCCTTGCGAGATGACATCAAACTCACATGGAAGCTATGAAATGGTGAGCAGGCACGCGAGATATCGTAGCATCATCACAACAACAACAACAACAACAACAAAGGAGGAAAACGAAAAAAAATGGGGAAAAAGAAAAAAATACTGCTAGTTAATCGTTCCAATACATGGTGAGCAGACAAGCGTTCTGTTTTGGAAGCATGAACGATATCGTTGCATAATGCAAACAAACAAACAAACAAACAAAAGAAAAAAACACACACACACCACCACCCACCACCACACCATCACACAACCCACAATACTGCTAGTTAATCGCTACAGTACGTGGTGAGCGGGCGAGCGCTCAAGTCTGGAAGCCCAGGCGCTATCACTGTGTCAAAAACATCATCGAAAGGACAGCTACTTAATCTTATCAGTACGTAGTATAGTGAGCCACAGCATCAATCTTTCACTAGCGGCCCCTGTACCAGCTGGAAACCCACTTGCAAAATACAATGCACAGGCCACACTCCACAGTTA
>JADBJO010000850.1:474322-481822 GCA_016801955.1 Conus betulinus
TCGGATGACATGTCTCTCTGATCTTCTGGAACAGGCACGCAATCTTCTTCCACATCTGCGTAATCACTCGGCTCTGATTCTTGTGGATTCAGCTGGGTCGCTGTGATATAGCATGGGGCCCGCGGGAACTTGCTCAGTCGTCTGCCTGCCAATGCTTGTGACGGACTTTCGGTCTGTCTCCACGTTTGAGCAGTTTCGTGTTCCCAAAGAAACACGATGATGATTCACGGTGGTGGGGCTTTTTCGCAGACCCTCAGTGTTACGGGCAACGGAATACCTGGTACCCTTGCCACAACGTGACCAGCTACTGGAAGCCTGCTTTGTATGGGTACTGTCTTCATTGGCGCGACCGACCCGAGCACCTACACCCCCCTCTTTCATAACACTTGGTGATGATGCTGGAACTGGTGCGCTCACACTGGGTTCTTTGATGCCTTTGCTTTTTGTTTCGCGGTTCTCATTTTCAGTCCTGTGTTTTGCCTCACTGTCGTCCTCCTCTTCCGCCGCAACAGACGCGTTTGTTCCTTCAGCAAACACTCGTGACTCAGGAGCTCCTGACGAAATTTCTTGAAGAATTTTCCGGTGAAGACGACAGTTTGCAAGTCGAATTCACACGGGGATCATGTGGAAGCCAAAAGGGCCCAGAAAGACTGCAGGGGTCTTGAGAGCAGGGCAAGTCAACCTCTGGCAGCGTGAATGTGGTGACGGAGGTGTGAAACCAGAAGCAGATGCTACCCCACTGTCACAGGTTTCAGACTCGGGTGGAACGCTAATTTCTTGGTCTCCTGTCATTCGTTGGACGTTTGTGGGGTTGGTATCACCATTGGCACTCCGGAATGGATGAAGGCACATCGGAACACCCTGTCCACCTGCCTGGTTCTCCTTTCCCTCATCCTTTCACGTTCGTGCTGCAAACGCTTTTCCAGTGAGCGAGAAAGGTAAGTACCTATTGCGTAGTGGAAGGACTGGCAGTCTGGCTTAAAGCGCAAGAAATTAGCATCTGTCACCGGGATGCATTTAGGAGGTGGCTCTTCATCCCCAAAGTCTTTGAGCACAGGGATAATTCGAAATTCTTTTCCGGCTTGCCACGCCCACAGTCCGTTGATGGCCTTTTTGAACAAGGCGTCATGGTCAAAGTTCTTTGTGCACAGGATAATGATGATGTTTGTCCGCTTGGACGCCTCTTCAAGTGAAGTCACCAAGCTGGGGTCAATATTTCCCATTAATTCTATGGCCAGAGCATGCCGCGATTCACCCCACTGCCGAGTAAATCTCTTTCCAGCCATCTTTTGAGTTCGTAAGCGTGTTTGAGGTCTTTGTCAGGGTAGAAAATCACGGCGTCATAGCATAGGAGGGAAGATGTGCCATGGGTTTCCATCGCCAGAGGAAGAAAACTGATCCCGCGGTGGAGGCGGGAGGCGTTCATTTCTGACCATCAGATGTGATCGTCTTGAATGAGCGGCAGCTGTCATTTTACAAGAATAGTTGTTCTCACTATCTGTGGCATCTCCCTTCTGCTTTCTTCTGTGTTTGCGTTTAGCCATACTTGCTTGTTTTTGTGTTTGTTCTTTTTTTTCTTCTTCTTTTCACTTAAAAAGATACAAGCTGACTGTAAAAATATGAGCAGCGTCAGGCCTGATCTTGTCTAACAAAAATAATACTGCAGATGGACACTTGGCTTCAAATCAAACAGGAATATGAAGACGGATCAGCCCGAGTAACGAGGTCTGCTGTTAACATATTCGTACCTGAAAAATAAAAAACAGAGCTCGTGAGTGCACGACTCACACACACACACACACACACACACACACACACACACACACACACACACACACACACACACACAAACACATACACACACACACTCCCTGCCGCCTATCACTCCCTCCTGCTGCCGCACTGTGAATCCCTCCAAACCTCGCTCTGAATACAACTTGCACGCTGATATGACTAAGATCTCATCGTTCAGCTCCAGCGCATTCGTTTACACATTTTAGAACTGGCAGTTCTTTGGATTCTACGTTCCCTACCCCCTACCGTAATTCGTCAGTGTGTTTTAAGGCTCTAGCTGTATTCTCTTTGCACTATGCACTATCTTGAAGTGCATGTAGATAATAATATTCTTCGAGCGGGCTGTGCAATCTTATTGCTCGGCTCTTCCATTTCTACGGTCATTATGCGCAGCCGCCTGCTCTTAACCTCCGTGTTCTAACGTTACTGGGAACGTGAGCTGACAGTATGTGTACAAGAGACCCAACCCACCCTCTCTCTCGCCAACACACACACACACACACACACACTCACACACACACACACACACACACACACACACACACACACACACACACACGCAACATCAGCAGGCGGAAGTTAGCCTTCTGCTCACGATGAAGGAGGAGAGCAAACTCATCTGATTCACTGACAAATACAAATAATTCAAAAGACAACTACCCTTTACGGGGGGGGGGGGGGGGGGGGGGGGGGGGGGAACCACATACACACAAACAACAACAACAACATCAAAAACAAAGAAAAAAAAAAAGGAAATCATAACAAAGCGAAACGAAACAGGGAAAAACACCAAACAAAACCAGCGATAACTAGAAAGCTCCGGCTCCGGGAGCGCAGTCCTGTACCATGATGGAACGCATCTTGTACCGCACTGTGAGTCAGTTCCTGTGACGGTAAACAATAATGTTGTTGTGCAAGGGGAAGCGATAGCTGACTGAGAACAAAAATTTACTTCCCCTATCTATTTTCATCTGACAAGACTTCAAGAGCTACATCATGAAACAGTTTTCACATTAAAATTGTACAAAAATATGTTGGTTTGGAGGTAGTTATCCAGTCATGTGGTCATTTACATTGTTCAAAACTTCAACAACTGCACCATTATATGATTTTGATGTTTATGAAAATGTATTGCTTTGGAGGAGGTAATGAGCCTTTCATAAGAGCAAGCTACAGTGTTCCTCTCCTGTGGGAAACGAATTGTAACAGCCACCTGTTGCGGAACTGATCTAGTTACCGCAGTTTAATCAGGGTCCCGCCTTAAATCAAACGAGTTTGTCCTTCGCTTCGTTTCACGGTGATGAAGTGGCAGGACGGGTGGGGCTCAGTGGTAGAGCACCGAGTTTGCAGTCAGATGTTAAGAGTTCGAATCGCAGCTGGCTGCGTCCTTAAAAAAACAATATTAAAAAAAGATGGAGGAGGAGGGGATGGAGGAGGAGGAGGAGGAGGAGAAGGCCGCTGTTCGCTACCCATTTTAACGTGGCACCCATGTGAACGTTAAACCTAAATGTAACCACCCACATTTCTTTTCTTACTTTCTTTCTCTCGTGTTGCCCCATTTCATCTTTCTATGACCAAGTTTGATAATAACAATGAAAAGAAAATCGGTTAAGAAGTATTTGGGGGAGGAGGGGGGAGGGGGATCGAATGTCTGTTTCTCCTTCCACTTCCTCGTTCGCTCTCATGGACAGGGGTGCGTCGTATCCTGGTTTTCGTGTTGAGAAGACCCATGGCTGCAGGATCTTCGCCGACTTCGGCTGGAGTTTTGTGTTTGGGGTACCTCACCCTAAGCTCCTGACCCAACGTTCTACCCCACAGGAGCACAGGAGGGGGGTTGGATGGGGGGGGTGGGGGTGGGGATTGCTCATCCGAAGGTCCTTACCTGGGCTAGGGTTTATAAAGGCTGTCCTTTTTCAACTTTGGCGATTCCCCGTCATAGAACAACAGGGGTATGTAATCTAGCAAAAGGATTTTCCACCCTGTCTATGGTAGGAGCTCTGCCGGTTTGGTCCGGGTCTGCTGAAATTTTCACAGCTAATCCCTATACATGGGAGCCGTTCACCGGTGTCTTGGCACCTGAGCACCAAGGGATGAGTGGTTATCCCAGCAATACACACGAGTCCTGGACAATAAGTATATATCGCCATGTCCGAGATGACGAACGTGTGTTCTTCTTGCGGTGCGGATCCTGGATTCGCTGTCCAATACGGATTAACTCCCGCATTACTGGGTCCGTTTTGAAGTCCGTGCTCCATTAATCCCACCAACATGAGAAGTTTGGGGGGGGTGGGGGTAAGGGTGGGGGTAGGGTCCACTCCGTAGACAGGTAAACAAGCCAACGGCCCGCGGCTGTTTGGTGAAAGTGGCGTAATGACAAGCAGGTAGACAGTTTGAGGGATCGGATTAAATGAGTTTGTAGGCCATCGGGGATTTCCATTTCAGTCCCCCCTCCCTCCCCCCCCCCCCCCTTTTTTTTTTTTTTTTTTTTCGCTCCGGTTGGAAAATAACGCTTTTAGCGGGAATTACCAATCTGGATGGAGGAGGAGCAAACAGAGACAGCTAGCTGGGATTTGTTATTATTTCCTTTTTCTTAATAGGAGAGAGAGAGAGAGAGAGAGAGAGAGAGAGAGAGAGAGAGAGAGAGAGAGAGAGAGAGAGAGAGAGGGGGGGGGGGGGGGTGACAGACAACATATAGACACGGACAAAGTAGTTGGCAGAAAGACAGAGTCAAAACGACCTAGGACAGCACTCATAAATCGGGAAAACCCATGCTGTTCTATTCCTATACGCTGATGTAATTGAGCATGTTGTTGACTAAGTTTCCTATTTTTAGATTCCTTCTGATCAGGCTATCCGCGAGTAGGCCCTAGCCTAATAGTATGGTGTTAGTGCCTGCAACTCGAAACCAGACCCAGAGACCGGACGACAGAGACCCATGAGACACGCTTTTTATTTTATTTCATAAAATGCATTCATTTAGTTTCTTTTTATGTTATTATACATGTAATTATTACGTTTCACAAATGAAACTGTAAGGAAAACATTTAATTAACTTCAGGACAGAAGAAAGGGAAAAACTTAGATAAAAGAATCAACATAAACTAATGAAAAACCTGTACACACACACACACACACACACACACACACACACACACACACACACACACACACACACAAATTACGGATAGCTAGCAGCCATTATGCAAATAAATTACATATCATTACAGGTTGATGGTATCTTAGAGTATCAAGAAGTCCTTTTTAATGAAAACGCAGACGTTATGATTACTATTCTTAACTGGCTCGATGGTTTTTACTGTTGACATTGTTTAATAAAAAGATCTATTTTCGATTTTAAATTCCTTTCTTTCGATAAATTCTGTACATTCATGCCAGTCATTGTAAACTTTACCATGTTAAAAGTGAACATAAGCGGATTACTTTTCTGTTACATACCTGTCTTTCAATAATTCAGTGAACACATGTCTATGCGGAAATTCATGTTTTAAAATTTACATTTGTGAATGTAGAGCTTAGCCAATAGCGGGATGAAGTCTAACACTGTCAGATCGAACATCTGTGTCGTGTCCAAACAGTATCATTTTTTTTTTTCATTTAAAAAGAAAGAGGTACCATGCCACGGGACAGATTTGATGATTTGGGAATATTTCATAGCGGTAGAAAACTCCTCACGTTTCGTAGAACCTCTGTCTTGTCTGTCGAGCGGTCTCTGTACAACTCTGTACAAGACACTTGGTTCTATGAAAATCAGTTTATTTGCCATTTGAGCCAGCGAGTAAGGCTTATACATGCAAACGGATATTCTTATAGTATCATGCACAGAGTCGTGTCCTTACTATCAACATTAAACACACACACACACACACACACACACACACACACACACACACACACACAACACACACACACACACACACACACACACACACACAAACACACACTGTACATGGCTGTTCACATAGCGGCCACAACAGCACATACACAGAGGCATGACCCCGGCCACAACAGCACATACACAGAGGCATGCTGCTACTCTCTCAGAAGCAAATGAAGACCGACAAAGAGCCACAGAAGGCTGTAATTGTCCAAAATCAAGTCTTCTCGTGGATTAAAACCATATTAAACAAAAAGAAAAAGAAAAAAAAAAAAAAAGGAACGAAAACGCTTGTTTGATCGACACAAAACATTACGGCGAACCACAAACCTGAACTTCCTCTTTGTGGACAGGCGTAGGCGTGAGTACTCCCCACCATAAAAAAAAAAAAAATCCAAATCCTTTCAAGTTTGTCCGAAATACATGATTACATGCACTACTGCCAGATATTCAATGTTGTTTTACTTCAGCCACCGAAACCAGTAACATTGGCAATTCAGCACCAAACATCGGACTTCAAAAGAAGCGAGGTGTATTTCTCACCTAGATTATAGTCTGCCGTCCTTGGCACACCTGTCTGCTCTGTCGAGCCCACTGAAAGAAGGCGACAAGGGGGAGCGAAGTCTGTACACGTTTTTTTTTTTCTTTTTTTTTTTTCTTTTTTCTTTTTTTTTTTCCCCCTTTGCTCCCCTACCTCGTGGTGTCAGTCTGTGTGACCACGTCTTGTTCTCGTAACTGGCTGTGCGTTTTGAATGAATGATAGGACACCTGACGATTCAGTGGAAACGAAGTGTGTGTGTGTGTGTGTGTGTGTGTGTGTGTGTGTGTGTGTGTGTGTGTGTGTGTGTTGAGAGAGAGAGAGAGAGAGAGTGCGCGCGCGCGAGTGTGTGTGTGTGTGTGTGTGTGTGTGTGTGTGTGAGAGAGAGAGAGAGAGAGAGAGAGAGAGAGAGAGAGAGAGAGAGAGAGAGAGAGAGAGAGAGATTCAGGTCGGATGTTTATTCAGTAAGGGAACTTACGCATTTGAAAGAGGAACATGCAGTATTGCGCAAAACAAAATGAATGAATATTTACAAGATACAAAATAAGCGTCGAAGACGTCATGCATAGGTCGTCTGTCACAGATTCTTTGTGAATATCTTCAACAACTTGACAAGAAAATACAAGGGAGGGTGGGAGGGAGAGATTCTGTGCGTGTAGTGTGCATGCGCTGGTAAAACGTGTGTGTGTGTGTGTGTGTGTGTGTGTGTGTGTGTGTGTGTGTGTGTGTGTGTGTGTGTGTGTGTGTGTGTGCGTGTGTGTGTGTGCATGCGCGCATGTGCGTGAATTGCGGAGGTGCTGGAGTGAAGGAAGTGCGTGAGATAGAGAAATTAATGTTGGCGGTGTGGAAAGAAAAACATGTGTAGATGATTGAACTGTGTGTGTGTGTGCGCGAGCGCGCATGTGTGTGTGTGTGTGTGTGTGTGTGTGTGTGTGTGTGTGTGTGTGTGTGTGTGTGTGTGTACGTGTACACAGTGTGTATGAGAGAGAGAGAGGTGCGTGCGCGGGCACGTGTGTGTACTTGTGTACACACACCTCCGTGCGCGCGCATAGATACATAGATCAATCATGATTCTTTTGTCTGCCTTCACGAAGTTATCGATGGGCCAACAGGTAAGATATTTAAAAAAAAAAAAAAAAAAAAAAAAAAAAAAAAAAAATTATCGAGGATCTTAGGCCTCGGTTATCTTGGGTTTTTCCAAAGATGATACGCCCACCAACTTCCGGCCATGTGTCTTCCCTTAATGTGTCATCGTTGTGTGTGTGTGTGTGTG
>JADBJO010000850.1:484322-486822 GCA_016801955.1 Conus betulinus
AGGCTGCGGTATGCAAATGGCAGTTGCTTGACGGAGTCGTTTTTCGCCGCCGCCTCTGCGGTCATGAAACACGGGCTGGTACAGCCTTGGGAATGCTCACGTACGTGGTGGTTCTGTCGTATCGCGTCCAGTGGCCATTACAGTATGGCAAGTGCCAGGGAGCAGTTACGTCCCTTGAGGTCTGAATGGAAATGCCCTGAGCATGCCTGCACCCTGAATGAACACAGGCCTCCAAGGGTGGTGCAAGATTGCTCCCGATCTGGTTGCTTCGGCAGTTGAAGACATCTGGTACTTCTCTGTCTCTCACCCGCACCTTGGGTCTATCTTTTCTTCTGACACTGCGTCGTCAGTGTGCATTTTTTACAGCCTATTTTGGCTTGAAATCCCCCCTAGGCTTAAGTCTTATAAATCTTGTTACAATCTTGTGAAGCACCAGAAAAAGGTTAGCTGCAAACCTTTCTTCATTTTTCTGCTGTTGATTGAACAATACAATTCACTGTAGGGCCACGAAAGCGCTAATGATGCACGTGCTATTGACTGGACAATAGTTGCCAAAGAATCATACTAGGCTGTTGTTGGGTCACAAAAGTTCAGCCTAAGTCTCCCTGTCTGCTACTGAATAAAACAGACGTTACCATCGTCTGTTATGACCGGTGGTCAAACACCTGTTGAAAAGCTTCTCTTTGTACCCATCTATGCCTTTCCGTTAACTGAAGAAGCTACAGGTGGACAACAAAACTTTTCTATGTCGCTTCCGTTGACAGAACGAGAGAATTTTTCAAAACTATTTATTAGGCTCCGCCGAAAAACGTAGATAAACGAATCACAAGACAAAACACGACGCCCAACGCCCATCTTGCGCCGAATTGGATGATGAAAAGTGATTTCTCGTTCATCTTCGTTGTCCTGAGTGTAGTGTATGTTGCCTGAAAAAGACCTAAGAAGTCTAAACGCGTCGTGTTTTGTCTTGAGAATCGTCTGTCAACGGTTTTCGGCGGAGCCTCATAAGCAATTTTTCAAATTTGTTCAGATTTCCGCCCGCAGTCGCCTCCCTTTGCAACTTGGACGACAGCAGTTACAAGTGGGCAATAGAAACTTCCCTCACGAACCCTTGTACTGACTGAACAACAGAATTTACCGATAGCCCACAAAAGCTCTACTCACATTCTTACAATTGACTCAAGAACACAGTTTCCATTTCTCAACTCAATTCATGCTGTTTCTTGCCCAGACAAAGCCTCTCCTTGCTGTTGCCTGAACACACATCACTGTTGGGCGATTAAAGCTCTCCTCATGTTCCAACTACTGCCGGAACAATTCCAGTTACTGCTGGGCCAGAAGAGCTCCTCTCTTCACGTCCCCAGCGCTGACTGAACAAGCAAGTTACCACAGGGCTGAAAACCTCACCTAATATGCCTTGTGGTGACTTTACAACCGCCGAGTCACAAAACCTTTGTTAATTAACGTGCATGTCCGTGCATGTTATTGACAGTTCTTGCCGGGCCTCAAAAGCTGTGTTCCACGTCCCTGCTATTTATTGAACAGCACAGATTGCCTCTGGGGCCGTAAAATCTCTCTCTCTTCACAGTCCTGGCCGATGCTGACTGAACACAAGGTACTGGTGGTTCACAAAAGCTCTCCCCATATCTCTACCGTTGACCTGAGAAACACAGGTTACTGCTTATGTCTTGAAAGCTCACGCCCCACAGCCGCTGAGTGAACAACGCAAGTCACTGCTTTGATCAAAAAAAAAAGCCCTCGTGACGGGCTATTAAAAACAAAGAGCTCAGGTTCCTGCTTTGGTCACTAAAAAAAAAGCCCTCGTGCCGGGGGCTATTAAAAACAAAGAGCTCAGGTTCCTGCTTGGTGGTCAAAAAAAAAAGCCCTCGTGACGGGCTATTAAAAACAAAGAGCTCAGGTTCCTGCTTTGATCACTAAAAAAAAAAAGCCCTCGTGACGGACTGTTAAACTTAGAACTCAAGTCCCTGGTTTGATCACAAAAAAACCCTTGTGACGGGCGGTTAAACTTAGAACTCATGTTCCTGCTTTGGTCACGAAAAAGCCCTCGTGACGGGCTGTTAAACTTGGAACTCAAGTCCCTGCTTTGGTCACGAAATTGCCCTCGTGACGGGGCTGTTAAACTTGAAACTCAAGTCCCTGCTTTGGTCACGAAATTGCCCTCGTGACGGGCTGTTTAAACTTAGAACTTAAGACCCTGCTTTAGTCACGAAAAAAAACTCTCGCCACCGCGGCTCATAAGGAAAGATTCCAGTTACCGCTGACCCACTAGCCCCCTGCTGTTCTCTGAAGTTTTCTTGAACGATTGCTTGTGCTTCATGGAGCGCACGGAGGACACCCTGCCGTAGGAAGCCGCCGCATGCATAGCCATTTTTTCGGCTCTGGCGGCGTCAGCCGCGGCTTTTTGTGCTCCGCGCAGTGCGAACAGCGGCAGTACCTCCGGGGATCTTGGAACGGGGCGCTGGAGATCCTCCGAGTCATG
>JADBJO010000850.1:491822-539322 GCA_016801955.1 Conus betulinus
TGGGGCTAACAGCAAATACGCAACAAGCTCTTGCCAAACTAGGAGTGTATTGTAGATGTAGATGTAATCACTTATATGCGGCTGCTTTTGGCGTTTGTAACCTGCTCTGAAAACTGAATTGAAGATCAACGTTACAACCTTGCCATCCCTGGCCCCAAAACTTACTTTCATTTGCCAGCAGCTGTCAACATTATGATCAGCATGTACCACTTTAATCATTGACGCTATGAGAGAGAGAGAGAGAGAGAGAGAGAGAGAGAGAGAGAGAGGGAGAGAGGGACGATGAGAGAGAGAGAGAGAGAAGGAGAGAGAGAGAGAGAGAAAGAGAGGGAGGGAGAGAGAGAGAGAGAGAGAGAGGAGAGAGGTTGGGAGAGAGAGAGAGAGAGAATGAGAGACAGGCACACAGACATGCAAACGGACAGACAAGTATGCAAGTTAATGCTTATTTGTTACGCAGTACTTTTATATGACTCATCTGAACACTGAAAATTAAAAAAAAAAAAAGAATCTTTAAATTAAGAAAAAGAGTCGTGCTCAATTCCATGATGCCTTTTACAACACATCGTAATATCAGACGGGTCCATAAAATAGGATTCATCCCCACTGCCCCTCTCTTCTTCCACAAAAAGTCTCGCTGTGTGCTTTTTTTTGTGCTGAAGTTTACTGCTAGTATGTGAGTCAGCTCGGTTTGCTTGTTTGTCCCGAGTGCCCCTATCTGCGTGCGTGTTCTGTGAATGATCAACATCATAAGCACCATTAGTTTGCGGTTATGTGCATGTCACGTAAGCAAATGTTACCTTCTTTTAAAAAGTTTATAATCTCTAAAAAAAAAAAAAGAAAAAAAAAAAAAAACTGCCTTATTGAAGATGTCCTTTAAGAATGTACAAAACATGCACATGAACATGGAAAAATCCGTAGCTTGCTATACCATAACTCACCGAAATGCCCAGAAGAAGAGCTGCAGCCTGCAACATATGGGTCACAAGGGCATGACCAACTGCCACGATGATGATGCCATCCAAAGAACCGTTTACAGCGCTTCATATTGACCCACCGCCCACCCGCACAGACCAATGGTCAGGCAGCAGACCACCCGTACTGCCACTGTGGAGCCCAGGTTGGCGTCGATCAACGGATTGACACAGTTACCCTGTTCACGTCCCATGGTGGCTGAAAGGAACAAACCAGCTTGCGATATTTTGATATAGAGCATCTTTAATTGAGCTTTTTTCCTCTTCTTTTTTGTTTAAACAGGGGCCGGTAGTCAAATTGTTTGAGCAGTCTGGATTTCGAACCATACGTGGGGTCCGATTCAGGTTTTCGTTTGAAAACCTCTGTCAACCCAAGGAGTAAATGAGTATCTGATTCAGTTTCATGGAAGATCGAAAAAGTGGGCAGAAGCACGGAGACTGGTTCCGCCTATCACTATGCCGTGTCCTAGATACAGTGAACTTCTGACAGTTCACTGCACAACCACATTTGACTATGTAACTTGACACATGACACAGTCAATATCAAGCCGTCAAGAGGTATCCCACCTGAGGCGACACTGCTGCAGAGTCACTTTGGTGGTGTTCAGTGGCACCTGTCCTGATCCAACTTACGCAGGACACCACCTACTATGCCACGTACTAATGATGGTAACTGTTCTGTCGCGAAGATGGCGTGAGCGAGCACTCCCTCCGGAGGGCGCCAGACGTGACAATGCATATGACCTACTGAACTGGCATTTTAGGTGAAGTGAGATTGTTTTCATTGATCTGTATTACCTTTTCCAAGGTTTAATCCCGTTTTCGTTGCTCCAGATCAGCTCGGCATTTCTATGGTGTCCAGACGCGAGTCGACGACATCCGAATTGTCGCAGGTATGGAAACGTGGGCGTGTACAGGTGCATGTTCGGAACAGATCTGCATGCTTTTCTTTCTCCGAGTCTCGAAACATGCAGTGGACATCCGTATTGTCGCAGGTATGGAAAACGTGGGCCGTGGTACAAGGTGCATGTTCGGAACACGATCTGAAGTGCTTTTCTTTTTCCTTTTCCATATACAAGTTGGCTCGAATACATGCAGTGGCAAGACACACGCAGGTATGGAAACTGAGTGGGCGTTGGACAGCCACAGAATGAGCGGAGAGACGACATGCTTTTCAACCGAGAGACAGATGCACGAAGAGATGAGAGAGAGAGAGAGGAGAGAGAGAGAAGAGAGAGAGAGAGAGAGAGAGAGAGAGAGAGAGAGTTCATTACTACTCCTCCCTTATTTGGTCTTACATTCTCTGCGTGTGCTAAAAGCTGGAGGATAACTTGTTTTCAGCACTGTTCAAAGACTGCAGGTCAATGATCTTTTTAACAGAATGTGTTGACCAGTTCTAAAACCGCCACAATAATCGGGTGTGGTCTGTTGTTTTTCCTAGCAGATGAGCTGTGAAGTGTTTAAGTGGAGCAAATAATGGAAAGCCTTTTATACATCATGCCAGTTTGAAAAAAAAAAAAAAAACATTAAAATTATTTTGCTATGCAATGTCATATTTCATACATTGTTTTGATAACTGTACAGGATATCATCAGAGAGAGAGAGAGAGTCGTTTCTGTTTAAACAAAGTGCTTTCTTTCAAGAATACGTGACTGTTTTACAAGTGCAAAAATGCAAACACTGGCTGGCAATAATTCGGCGTTTTAAATCTAAGAAGCTTTCTTTCAAGGATACGTGATTTATCCGGATTTTGTAGAAAGAAGCTTTCTTGGAAGGACAAGTGCTTTTCATGCGGATTTTGAATAATGGATCCCCCAAACAGTAACACCATGGGCGCATACTGCCCAACAGAAGCTTTGCTCATGAGAAGCTGTCTGGTTCTAAATAGTCCAAGTCTGCTTTGGTTAAATGTAAAATTATGGACGAGGACTGCAGCGTTATAGATCTATTTTTCAAATCGAGTCTTTTGTTAATTCAGATCTAATCATTTTGTGACAGATTCGAGATTACAGCCCTGGCGTAGCTTACTGAATTATCGACAATTCTACGGACTGTCATTACACTCAAAACGACTGGCCGGAATGACGGCCTAATTAATAAATATACTTAATTCAACGATGCGCGATATCGTGTCCTCTTGCACATGAAAAACCCAATGTTAATGAATGATTTGTGTGCCAAAATATGCAAAAGGTTTTTTATGAAAGTGAATAATGGTCTAAGAACTCAAGGAAATAATAGAGGAATTCACTATGCAAAAGGTATTTTTGGTCTAGACCTAATACAATCTGATATAAACTGATCACCTATTACCACGAACTTTCGAGCAGCCATTCAACATACCTCGTGTTATCAGCTCAATCTTGTCTGAAACAGGTTTTCATGTTTTCCTATGAAAGAAGAAGCAGACGACTTTTTGTTTGAGTGCGCATGTCACATAAGCTCCAGCCCAATGATCTGTGTATTTTCGCTGAATGCACATGCACATACAATTAAAACTACCAATGTAAGATTGATTCGTTTATGCTTTTTATTTTGAATGCCGCATTTTAGTGCCCATTTGGTCTTGAGAGAAAAAAAAATGATGTTAGGTATATTGAAAAATTATTGTAGGTCTATCTAAAGATTAAAATCGAGAATAAACATTTGCGTTTGGTTTCAACTAGCGTTACACGCCCCACTATCCCAAGTCGACAGAGTGCGTCCTTTCACATTCTTTTTCTTCAATTTGACGAAAGCTTTTTTTTTTTTTTTTCACACAACTTTTGAAACGGATTCGAATAATCTGCCATTCAACCAAGAATTAAAACTGTGAAAGTGAATAATGGGCTTAGCACTCAAGGGAATGTTAGTGGAATTCACCACCCCATACCACAGGCCCAAGTCCGTTAACCTGTACCCTGCAACACCCCCCATTTCTCCTTCGTCCAAATCAGCTCATTTACCCCCTGATTCTATTGTCCATCCCTTCTCTCGCTCTTTGTACGTGAACTCGAGAATCTCTCTCTCTCTCTCTCTCTCTCTCACACACACACACACACAAATGGGAGATAAGTATGATAAAACTGTGTTCGATCAATCTGACAGTAAGCCTGAGGATTTGCCTGTATGTCGTCTCAACGAGGCCAGCTCAGGCACGTACACGCATCATACAGTCTCAGTCCGTGCGTTACTCTTCTTTTGTTCTTTGTGCCCCCTCCCTCTCCACTTCCTTTTTTCTTTCTGTATTTCTCCTTCTTCCTCTTTCCTTCCTTTCTTTTTCATCAGATTTTATTCCGGATACCCCCTGCTGCAGTTTCTATTTAAACAAAATATTTGTTAATAAAAGCAGACACTGAATCAGTCAGACGTAGCCTTACCACAAAACTTTTCAAATCAATATGTTTTCGCCTTCCCCGTGTCCCCCCCCCCCCCCCCCCCCCCCCCCCCCCCCCCCCCCCGTCTTTTTTCTTTTCCATCAAGTCTTCTTTGTCGGAACAATTGATAGCCCTGCTTGTTTTCAATCACATGTTCAAATGTCTCAACTTTTTCTGGATTTTTCGGCTCTGTTCAGTTCAGCCTTCGGAACTGTCACCTCGAACCTACTCCCATGTTCTCCGTGTGATCCTGATCGGAAATGGCTTTGCAAAATTAGCTAACCTTCTGCTTACTCCAGGAAGCGGAACGGGTGGGTGGGTGGACGGGTGGAGAAGTGCTGTCCACAGACATACACACTAGACTTCGTGTTACCCTTCCGACGTGTAACCCTTCCGACCTGGTTCTCTCCTTTCAACATCTTGAAGGTCCTAGCTGCCGCACAGCTGGCATCGGCTTCAGCGGTGCTTAAATTTCGCGCTGAGTTGTGTGTGTGTGTGTGTGTGTGTGTGTGTGTGTGTGTGCGTGTGTGTGTGTGTGTGTGTGTGCGTGCGTGCGCGCGCGCGCGCGCGTGTGTGTATATGTGTGCTTCTTTTGTCCCTTTGTAAAAGGTATACCACTGCAAGAAATGATCCTTTTAAAGAGATGGTTTTCACATTTTCAACTTTGTCACAAAAATGCACTGCTTAGATTTGCTGACTGTTCTAACTCATAATAATCATGTTTTCAGCCAGTAACGTGCTGTTGTTTAAAGCGCCCGCAGATACTGCCGAAGTCGATGGTGCTGTCTGCTCCAGCCGGCTGATCACCTTGGAAAGTTCGTCTTTTGTTCTTGCCCGGGACGCCGCAGTGAGAGGGAATCCTCACAGTACCTTTGACGTACATGGCACTGAGGTTCTGTATACTTCGTAGTTCACTGGCTATGTCAGTAGCAGGACCTGTTCTCGATCCTGTGTCCACGGACTTTGAAGAAGAGACCAACAATAACTGAGAAGAACGAGGGTTGGAAAATAAGTCCGTGGCCCAACCGTGAAGGAGTTGGGCTACATCAATGCAATTTGGCGCACAATTGCACCTGCCTTTTGAAAGATGACGTACAAATTTTGAAGTCTGACGTCACGCTAATTTATGACGTAACAGGCCGGCAGAGTGACCGACCCTCCCTCTTTGCGTCAAAATGGAGAACCTTCAGAACAGAGCCGTGATATATTTCCTTCCTCTGGCTTGTCCCCCAAAGCCATCCATGAAGATATGGAGAAAACAAGCGGTGAGTCTGCCCCTTCTTACTCAACGGTTAAGAAGAGGACTGCTGAATTTAGGAGGGGGGGAAAGAAAGAGCATTGATGATGATGACCGTCCTGGCAGGCCTGTATGACAGTGCAGTGAAGAAACCATTGCGAAAGTTCATGAATCGGATTCAGCACAGATAATGAAGTGATGGAGGCTACAGAGGCGTTCCTATGGTGCCAAGATAGAACCTTCTTCCGCAATAGGATCCAGATGCTGCAGAAGCGCGTTGGGAGCGGGTGTGTGGCCTTGAGGGGGACTATGTTGAAAAATAACAGGTGAGCAGACTCTTGATGCCTTTCCTTCATACTTGGGCCACGGACTTATTTTCCAACCCTTGTAGCATGTCTGGCATGAGAGGCTGGCTGTCAGTCAGGTCCGGCAGAATCTGAGCTGCCGTGAGAAGGGCCCATGTTTTAGTGCAAGAGCAGACACTTGTTGCGCGTGCTGCCATCAGGAAGTCTGATGTCTTTATATTACACCATTTTCTAGGGCAGGTCACGTACTGCGCTGAAAAGTTACACGCAAGACTAACACATGAACCTTAGTAGCGAAGACAAAAATGGTGGAATCTGGTCCCCGATTCAGCTTCTTAACGTTTGAATTCCATGTCATCTTCCATGAGATAAATGTTGAAGAAGCGGATTTGAAGAAAAAGAATCCGAGACTGGGGTTGCTTACACACTGTGCTTCGCAAAGGTCACGTAGTATGCAAGTTTTGAATAGTATGTCGGGGTGACTTGCGAAGGAACAGGGATTCTGTAAAACATACACACCACCTCCCTCATATCCTAAAGCATTTTCATATGAACGATGTGTGCAGACTCAGGTCCGGGTGGAGGCGGTGTATGTATCCTACTGAGTTGATGTCCAGGGCATCCATGTGGGTGAGTGCCCACCCTACCAGGTCCTTCTCTCTCTCTCTCTCTCTCTCTCTCTCTCTCTCTCTCTCTCTCTCTCTCTCTCTCTCTCTCTCTTCCCAGTCGCCTTAACCCCCACCTTTTCTTTCTTGGAAAAGCATTATGTCTGCCGTTATGTACTCGGTGGCACAACTGCCAAGAGGCCCTGCAGCTTTTCAGACCTCTCCCCATCTTCTTCCCTTCTCGTTTTCCTGCCCGGATGCCCCAAAGTCACCAAAGTACAACAGAGTCTCCAAACCAGACGTTGAAGTTGGCTGACAGTAACAAAGAAGGTGTAAAAAGTGAGTCTTAGGTATGAAAGTATTACCACGTGCGCACGCATGTCAGGACACACACACACACACACACACACACACACACACACACACACACACACACACACACACACACGCGCACGCACGCACGCACGCACGCACGCACGCACGCACGCACACACACACACACACACAGGCGAACACGAACACACACACCAGCGCGCGCGCACGAACGCACACATGCACCCACCCGGTACCCCTCTCACCCCACACACACACACACACACACACACACACACACACACACACACACACACACACGGCTCTCTCTCTCTCTCTCTCTCTCTCTCTCTCTCTCTCACACACACACACACACACACACACACACACACACACACACATCATCATCATCATCATCATCATCATCATCATCATCATCATCATCATCATCATCATCCAGTTGAATGGCCTCAATCATCATGTTGATTTTTCTGCCATTGTAGAACTGTAGAGATGACTGCAGAGTAAGAAAAAGGAATTGTTGATAGAAAGTGAAAGACCCAGATAGTGAGAATAAAACCTAACCCTGACTCCTACATGCTGATTGGGTTTACCTGGCAGGCTACTACATAAAAAAAAAAAAAAATGGGGGGGGGGGGGGGGGGGGGGGGGGGGGCGAGAGTGGGGAGGGGGCCAACCTACCTAACTAAACTGACTACTGGGTGGCACTCTGGACTTGAAGGTGTCCAGAGAGTCAGCTGCCACGGTAGTACTAGGCAGCTCGTTCCATTCCTGGATGGTGTTTGGAAGGAAAGAATATCGTCTATAGTCTGTCCTGCACTGCATCTGAACAGTTGTTGAGGGTGGCAACGTCGTCTTCGTGAGGGGGCGTAGTTGATCTTGTCCATGCTGAATGCGGCCTCATTGTTCAGGATCTTCCTCAGCATGGTAAGTCGGGCTACTTTCCGTCGGTGTTGGAGGGAGGGCCATTTGAGTTTGTCGATCATGCAGGTGACACTCGAGGTGTTGTGGTACCTGTTGATGACAAATCTGGCGGCTCTCCTCTGGACCGCTTCAATTTTGTTGATGTTTGTTTCATCATGTGGGTCCCATACTGTACAGGCGTACTCCAGTATGGGACGTACGAAAGTCTTGTAGGCCGTCTCTTTAATTTTAGTGGAGCTCACTTTCAGGTTTCTCCGCAGGAACCCAAGGCCTTATTGGCCTTGAGGATGATGTTGTGGATGTGGGAACCCCATGACAGGTCTTTGGTGAGGGTGACTCCGAGATACTTGGCCGAGGTGACATTTGCCAAGTGTGCCCATGGAGTTTGTACTGGTAGTTAGAAGGATTTTTTTTTCTGGTGATGGATAGGGTAACACACTTCCCCGGGCGGAACGCCATATCCCAGCTCTTCTCCCACTGCTCGAGGCGTTGGAGGTCTTCTTGTAGCTGGTGTCGGTCGTGTTCTGTAGCAGAGAGACGATAGACAACGGTATCGTCGGCGAACAGACGTGTTGGTGAGGTGAGTTGCTCCGGTAGGTCGTTGATGTATGCCAGGAAAAGCACTGGGCCCAACGACGGATCCCTGTGGAACTCCTGACTGCACACTGACAAAGTCTGATGTAGCGCCGTTGACGATGACTGCTTGACGTCTACCCCGAAGGAAGGATTTGAGCCACTGGTTGATCTTATCAGTGACACCATAGTGTCTAAGTTTGTGGATCAGAAGGCTATGGTTTACTTTGTCGAAAGCTTTCGCAAAGTCCATGATAATTATGTCTGACTGCCGTCCTTTTCTACATTTCATTCAGTTCCTCAGTGAAGTCCAAAAGTTGCGTCTCGCAGGATCTTTTTCTACGAAAGCCATGTTGCTCGGGTCTGAGAATTTTGTTGTTTTCTAAATGGTCCATAAGGGCACTAGTGATCAGGTGCTCTAGGATTTTACATGGCACACTGGTAAGGGAGACGGGATGGTAGTTTGCTGGATCATAGTGGTTCCCTTTCTTGTAGATGGGCGATACGTTGGCATCACGCCAGTCTGATGGTACTGCGCCTGTGTCAATAGAAGACTGGTAAATGAGGGCTAGTGTCGGGGCTACTTCATCTGCAACCTCACGCAGGACTCTTGGGTGGGATGTTGTCACGACCGCAAGCCTTGTAGGGGTTGAGGTTTTGGAGGAGTTTGCGGACGCCGGCCTCTGATACAGTGATGGTCGACAGCGTTGTATTCAGGGTAACAGGCTTCATCTCCACTTTGGCATCAAACTCCTCATCAGTGTAATCCCGCCCATCAGCGAAGACAGACTGGAACTGCCTATTGAAGACTTCGGCTTTGACGCCTTGGCTCAGAGACGAGTTGTCCGGGGGGGGGGGGGGGGGGGGGGGGGGGGAAGCCAGGCTTGGAAGTGCGCTGGTGTTTGATGAAGGTGTAAAATTTTTTTCTGACGCTGTGACGCTGACTCAGTTTCAGCGGTAATCGACTCGTCAATGTAGGTCCAGTAGGAACGGCGGATCATGCGTTGGATTTCTCTGCGCAGTTTTTTGGATTCAGCCTCGGTTCATCAGTCCCCCTCTTTTTCTTCATTTTGTAAACTCGTTGTTGTTGTTTACTCTTCTTTTTGATTTCTGCTGTAATCCACGGTTTACTGTCTTTGGAATGGGCCTTGCTTGAGTGGGATGTGGTTCTTCATTGCTGTCTCGTAAGTCAGTTTGAATCCGCTCCACAGTTCATCTGTTGAAAGGTCTTGTCCTTGAAGGTCGTTTGTCAACTCTGTGTGCAGAGACAGCATGTCAGCCCTCATGCCCTCCCAGTTGGCTTTGTTGCACAATCGTATGGGTCTCTTCACTTGCTTTATCTTCTGAGAGTGCACATTGAACTCACAGAATGGAATGTCATGATCTGAAATGCCAGGTACTACTTCGACTCTTGGGATGAGCTGTGGAGAGTTTGTAATGAACAAATCCAAAGTGTTCCAACGGTCGGTGGCGGGGTTGTAGCGGGTAGGTTCGAGGACCATCTGTTCCAGGTCATGGTCCTGTAGCATGGTCATGAAATCTTTGTGAAGTCTTGGGTGGGAAGAGTCAGGTACCTTCAATTTCAAGGTAGCCCAATCACAGTCAGGGAAGTTGAAGTCCCCACTAATGAGGTAAATGAAGTTTGGGTTCATGGCCAAGCGGTCGAGGGACACACACACACACACACACACACACACACACACACACACACACCTGCACACTTTCTGTTGTTTTTCTGTTGCAAACTTTCTAATCTTAAACGCTTGCGTGTTTCGACACAAACGAACACATTTTTTTCCCCCTTTTCAGCGTTTCAATGATCGACTGATCAGTTCTTTCCTCTCTATTAGTTCGAGATCAAAAAACAGTGTTTTTAAGTATCAGAGATGGAGAGTTCGGTATGAACATCGGGGGGAAAAAAAGAATAACAAAACGAAAAAAAAAAAAAAAAACCTCTTCAAATGCATGATCGCAATTTTAACCCACATTCTGACCTGACCTCAGCTGTAACTCTACCCAACGTTACCACTCCCAGTCAATCATATATAATAGCCCTCAACTAAAGAATAGTCTTCATGTGACGCTTGTAGCGATTAGGCCTAGAGCTGCCTGGATAGGCGTATAACATCCGCCTCAAAATAACAACCAATCAAATCACCCATTAGAAATTGGTGCTCGCCATATCTCTGCAGGCGACAGTCATGGAGAGGACAGTGCGATACGAAGTGGTAAATCAAAGCTACCATTCCATTTGTCTGTGTCGCTAATGTCATTCAAGTGTAGAACACTCATGATGAAAACTTTTCATGGTTAATGAAATTGGAACCTAGTGTATTGTTGTTGTGTTAAAGCCATGGAATTTGCCAGATAACTGGTATCGCTCCCATTTGTTCAGATACTGGGTTCGCCAACGTAAAGAAAAAAGTATTTTCAGGTTCAAAACAAAGTTATGCCGTCCTTTGGCCTTGTCCGGGACCAGGGATAAGCAACTTGTGGCATATGAAACGGTGACAGATTTGAGAGCTTATGCCTGGATCTGTACACTGGACGTTAACGGTAATCTGATGAACTTGATCGAGATAACACTGAACAACATAAGCAGACTTGGTTGCCGCCGCTGAAGGTGAAACTGAAACTAGAAGTACCAGTAGGCAATGAACAGACTGAAGATGCTTATCATTAAATATTTGGAATAAATTGGGGAGAAGAAAAGTTGTGTGAAGGTTTTGCTGTGGACAGGATTACCACAGAAACGATAAGATGAAAACGATAA
Source organism: Conus betulinus (assembly GCA_016801955.1). Classification (NCBI taxonomy): domain Eukaryota; kingdom Metazoa; phylum Mollusca; class Gastropoda; order Neogastropoda; family Conidae; genus Conus; species Conus betulinus. The sequence goes on from JADBJO010000850.1 coordinate 502,900, forward strand.
TTTGTATAGGTCTGCTGCCTATCCATGTTTCAGACGTACTACTGTGCATCATTAAGTGCATTATCAGCTTGCAAGGGGCCATAGCAGACAGTATTTTAGTTCTCAGGATGAAATGTCCAGACTGTTGAAAACGAAAGAAAGTTAGTTCTGCTGGTACTTAACCTCATTGTTGTTGTTGTTGTTTTCACTTCTCTTGGAATATATACATTTTCTTTCACTTCTCTTGGAATAGGTATTTACCTAGTACCTGCAAGTAGTGCTTTATTTAATGTGCCCAAAGAGAGGCATACAGTGGTCCACAAGAATTGCAAATGCACTCATTACACATCCTTATCATGACATACAAACCCTTTTAGTTTTTTAGAACTAGGGCAAGATGTGTTGAATGAAGACATGAATATTATAGCCAGCCAACCATGGAAATCAGCACATAGCTGAGAACCTATGTATTCATATGTATACACATGAACCTGAATCCTTATGCCTCCATCTCTGCCACAGACCCCACAGTGACAATTAGTGCATCTACACACATCAATGCACAGTCACTCATATATTAGGACATACACATGGTAAAGTAATAATTAGGTACACACACACACACGCACACGCACACACACACACACACACACACAGAATGCAGAGTTTCAGGTTGTTTGAGGCTGGAGAAGTTCAAGGCACAGTTTTTCAAACCTGATGGGCTGAGTTCAAACAGAATTAAGTTAGAAGTGGGAGGACAGTGAGGATAGGAATAGGGAGAGAGGTTAATTCTAATGTTAACAAAATGAAAAAAAAAGTTTTCCAAGGAAATTTTCTCTTGTTCGCAAATTTGAAAAAGTGAATTTGGGGCTAGTTAATTCAATTTTATGACAGACAATCACATGATATGCGAAGTTGCCCTCGTGAAGACATTCAACAGGTGTCATTGGCAACATTACTGATATGATTGTAAGTGAGAACTTAGAAATGGACTCATAACTAATATGTCAGGTGGAAAGGCCAATGTAATTTGAATAGACTGTGCTAGTTCTGTGGAGGTGTGTTGAAATGATTTGCAATACTATTCATAAAAAGAAAAGTCAGTGCTTACCATCTACCAGAACATAGATCAGCCACTCAAAGCAGATGATGCAATGCACTTTTCTTTTTAATTTGTTGTTTGTTATTTGTTTTTTTTTTTTTTGTAGTTGTTGCCTCTGATTGTATTAAACGTTGACATTGAGTTGTCATAATGGTCTGACATTAGCTGATCGATGCGCACCTTATGGGTACAGATATGATCAAAGAACCATGGTCCAGTCTGTGAGCTTGTGCCAGTTGTTCAGACCTATCAACAGTCTGAAGTACTGAGAATGGACATACAGTATGTGCATAGATACTAACATGCTCATGTACACAGATGCCAGATCGACAATGCAAAGTCACACACACTTGCATTCACACACACACACACACACACACACACACACACACACACACACACACACACACACACACACACACACACATACACACACACAGATGCAAAGTCATTCAAACTTGCAGTCATACACACACGCATGCATGCACACACGCACGCATAGAGTATTACAAAACACACATGCAAACACTCACAAATGAAGCAGTCATATTCCATTAAATCTGCAAACGCCATACAGTTGAATCTTGAGTTATGAGTTTGTTTATTTTAATGAAGACTGAACTGGTGAAGTGTTAATTTCACTGGCTGGTTTTACTTGCAGTTGGAAAATGAAGAGGAGGTGCCAGCTCAGCCCGTTGCCATGGCAATGATAGTGCCACCAGCACCTCCTCCCTATGAACCTGAGGGCAGCAGCAGCCTCAGGTGTTCACAGTGATCCTCAGCCAGGTATGACCATGATGTTCGAATAATAGTTCACAGCACTTGACACAATTGTAAATTATTTGATACTTTTGCATTTAGCTGTATTATTGTGAAATAAATTTAACTGGACTCCTCAGATGTATTCTTTACTTCTTTTGTAACAAATTTAAAGCTCTAGTTAAAAACAGATACTAAGAGAATATGTTTGTTTAACCCTAAATGACTATCCTCTTAATAAAACTTCCTCTGAGGTACAGATCGACGAAAGTCAGCGTATTTCTCTTGTTTGGAAAATGAAAACATCATTGAACTTCCATTTACATTTTATTTTAAACAGAAAATGTTCTGTGGCATATTTAATATAACTTGTGAAATATTTACATGTGTGTGCTAAACCTTTGCGCAAGTGTTTGTATAATTAGAACAAAACAGCTCAGACTTGCCTCTTGTTTGTTATTTCTGTTTAAAGTTTTTCTTTAAATCATATACTAATAAAAGAAGCAAACAAAACAAAAACATAAAAAATAAAAGAACAAGAAAGCAAACCAGTCAAGAAGCAAGCAAATGAGTGTTGGTGTTCATGTGTGTGACATCCAGGGGAGCAACTTCCAGCTGGATTCAGTTAGGCAATACCCACATCAGTGATAATCCATCACACTAACGACCTATCCCTACAGTGACACTTACAGCAACACACACCTACAGCGACAGACAGGTTCTGCTTTTAAAGCAGCATTATCGCTCAGTTTCATAGTGTGGAAACGTGTGTGTGTGTATGTGTGTGTGTGTGTGTGTGTGTGTGTGTGTGTGTGTGTGTGTGTGTGTGTGTACATGTGTGATTATGTGTGTGTGTGTGTGTATACATGTGTGTGTGTGTGTGTAGAGAGGAGGTTGGAATGGGACGGTAAGGAGAGGTTGGTGGATTGGTGTGCAATAGGTGAGTGTGTGTGTGTGTGTGTGTGTGCGCGCGCGGATGTATTTATGCATAGAGGATGTTTAGTGTGTGTTTGTGAGAGAGAGGATGAGGGAGGAGGAAAGGAGGGCTTGCGTACATGGTGGATTGGTGTGTGAGCCGCAGTCTCTTATACCCCCAATATGAAGGCAAACAAGACGTTGGAACTGAAATTATGACCCTCTAGTCCCAAACTCTTTTTCAGTGATATTTAGTGTGTATTTGTGAGTTACTCGTAACTTTTGAACTGATATTATAACCCTCAAATCCCAAACTCTTTTTTCAGTGATATTTAGTGTGTATCTGCTTGTTATTCATAATTTTTGAACTGATACTATAACCTTTCTACTCCTAAGCTCTTTTTCGTTGATATTTAGTGTGCAGTAGCGAGTTATTCGTAACTTTTTAATGTGGGGATGCTAAGAACATGAAAAACATGCATGTACACACACACACGCACACATACACACACACACACACACACGCACACACACACACACACACACACACACACACACACACACACACACACATAAATACATGCATGCACTTAAGCAAGCACACAAGCACATACGCATACACACACCTAATGCACGCACATGCACTCTCTCTTGCATACACTCACCACACATGCACCAACACATACACACACACATACATATTTGCTAATAAATGAATATGGTTATAACAGATGAATTATATATCTATAGACATATATATATAGAGAGAAAATATTATCACTGTTCAAGTTTTAAAGGATGTATTTTATCAATGCAGCAAAATTACCCAACTATGTGGAAGCAACCACTTTGCAAACCTACGAGGAAGCTGAACGCAGCAAGCTGGAAGATGAAGGGCACCAGCACATGAATACCGGAGATGAATCAGCTCTGGTATGTCTGGTGTGTGTAGTGTTGTTTGTCTTGCCTGTTGTCCTGTTTATGATGAGTTTTAAGAGTTAGAATTGCAGTAATGCTGGTTTTTGTTATCAGTTTTGACTTTGTTATTAGCGAGAGTGTGTGTGTGTATAAGTGTGTGTGTGTGTGTATATATATTGTGTGTGTGTGTGTGTGTGTGTGTGTGTGTGTGTGTGTGTGTGTGTGAGAGAGAGAGAGAGACAAGCTTTGACACATTTTGCATTTTGTCAGCCTATACCTGAAGTTTTGACAACCAAACTTGACATGATGACACTTTTTTTTTTTTTTTTTCTTTTTTTAAATCTCTGAAGCCATCCCTTACTCGACATACACGGCAGTAAAAGAAATAGTTTTCTCCAGGCATGCCAGTTTTTTTTCAGCTGTATGTTATAACACATTTTCCTTCAGGGAGGTAGTGAGGGAGAAGGAAAGAAATTTTTGAAAAAAAGAGGAAAATTAAAAGAAAAATTGCAGAAAAATTCCCAAGTTAAAGTATGTCAAACTTTATCAAACAGAAGTTTATAGCTGGAAGGTGTTGCGAGCAGCAGCTGCGCAAATTAAGATGTGGAGTAGGTATCTGTAATTTTGTTTCAAAATACTTCTTTGTTTCAGAAATCCTTCTCTCCTACCCCTCTCTCTCTTTAGTGTTTTTTTGTGCTTGTAATCATCACTGCTGGGAGATTGTGAAACCATGTCCCATCTGTTGCGTGCCCTTTTTGTCATTAACTTTTTTGACAATAGTGGGTGATTATTGGATGGATGTAACTCTCTTCCCCTTCCCGTCTTTCCTAGTCTTCAGCATAATGGGAATATTTATAAAACTGCCAAGTTTGTTCTGTGACTCTATGATCTCTTTTATATATGTGTGTGTGTGTGTGTGTGTGTGTGTGTGTGTGAGAGAGGGGGTGGAGTGTGTATGTGGAGAGTAAATGTGTGTGTATATGTGAGGGGAGGCGGGGGGTCGGGGGGGGGGGGGGGGCAAAAGAGGGGTCTTTCTGTTTTTCATATGTTTGGAAATCTTTTAAACTTTTTTTTTTTTAAATTGGAAATCTTAGTTTTTTTGTTATCGACTATTTGGAAATCATTTTTAACTTCTTTAAAAAAAAAAAAAAAGATTAATAGAATCTACTTTTGAACATTGGTGTGAACATGATATTAAAGTGTCTTTCTTGTGGAAGTTTAATCGCAACAGAGGCATGCTGGAAATCTGTCAGAAATAGAAAGTTATGGATGGTTTCATGTGGAGATTTTTTTAAGTGGGGCAGCTTCCAGCACAAGTTATCTTTGTTGTGAAACCACTTTGGTTTATTTCTGCAAATGATTTCAGGGATTCTGAGCAGTAAAAGGTAACTTTTTATTGTGTATTTTTGCAGATTGAGATGACAAAATCAGTTTATTGGGTTTGTGATTTTTATGGTTTAGAATCATATATTTAAAAAATTTTAGCAAAGGAAGGCTTGGAGTACATGAACATATACACATAAACGCATTCTTGGTACACTCTCTCTCACACAAACATGCGCGCATGTGTGCATACACACACACACACATACACACACAGAGCAATTGTCTTTTCTTTTCAACTCAGTTCTCAACAAAAATAGTTTAATCGCAAAGGCCACCAACCTATCTGCAGTGACGTCAAGAACAAAAGTAGAACAGGGACACGCTCGGCGCATAAATTCGAAATTATGAAAGAAAATATTAGCATAACAAAATGTTCTTCCTGAAATGACCCTGGCATTTGTGTGTTAACTGATAGCAGTTCTCTTCGTTTCAGTGCTTTGAAAATGAACATAGCTATAGAGTGAGTTACGTTTTTCTTTTCATTTTGCAGCAAAAGAAGCAGTAATACTTGATGAGCATTTCTGGTATGAGGCAAAATGTATTTATCTCTTAAATCTAAATAGGATGGACAAAACAATCAAAAAAATGTATTGAAATGTCCATCACAGATATACACTAAACTCCACCCATAGACTTGAATGCTGTAGTGTTCTGTTTTTGTGTTTTGTTGCATTGCTGGATTTGCCATTACAGGAATCTGGAGATGGCGCCAGTGCGGTGTCTGATGTGGCTATTGGTACAGATGGTACCTTCGTCTGTACTTTCATGAGTAAGCTGGTATAATTATTATTGAAGTAGAATTACTGTGCTGTCAGACAAAGAAATAAACAAATTATAAAACACACACTACACTACATGTTTCGACCTTTTTGGTCTTATTCAGGCAAGACAAACAGCATTCAAGACAATGAAACACGAAGGTCAAGTAGTAATTTGTTTCTTAGAACTGGGGGCAGAATGGCTTTGGAATGGAAGCAAGGCTGCTAGGAGAAAAGGCGGTGGGGGGTTGGGGGGGGGGGGGGGGGGAGATGGGTGGGGGAGGGGAGTGGGAGGCATATGGGTTCAAATGATAATTATGATGATAAAATAAAGAAATTACTACTGCTACTAGTTTTATTGAAACAGGAGAGAAAAAAGGACACACACACACACACACACACACACACACACACACACACACACACACACACAGAGTTACAGACGTACACACACTTACACACACATGAAGAAGAAAGAAAGAAGAGAAATATATGTAAAAGAGGGAGTATACAATTGAGAGGAAACTAGGGGAAGAAAAGGGAATCAGTAGATAAGTGAGTAAAGAACAGAATGACGAAACAAATGGAAACAGTGAGAGGAGGGGAGAAAAGGAAGATAGCTGTAACATATATATGAGGTAAGTAATGAGTCATAATGTGTCTCTGGACACCACTGTGGGCTGGTGTCGTGGGGGTGGATAGCACATGCTGTCTTTGGATGTGTGTGCCCACTGAGCAGAGGGTTCCCTGTATAAGTTGGGATTCCTGCATAGTGCACTGAAAGTTGTCACTCTGTGATTGCCAAAGCATCAGGACTTTGATATAATTGATCTTGTGTTGGCGATGGACTCTGTGTCTAGACTTTGACATGATTTATGTTATGTTGGGGATGGACTCTGATTGCCAAAGCACCAGGACTTTGTAGACTGACTGGTTTTGGTCGATGATGGCAGATGTTGGTCACATGCTCAGAGATTTATCTCAAGTGTGGGGGATCTCTCTCCAAAGAAGGTCTTACTGCACAGTTTGCAGTGGATAGCATACACAATGTTGCAGCTCTGACAAGAGAATGTGTGTTAAATTTTGAACGCACTTTTGGGCAATGTAGGATGGTGTGTGGCCTGGCGAGAAGACACATTTTGCAGTTGGGTTTTTGAGAGAAGGTGTGTTAAATTTTGAACGCACTGGTAGGACTATTGTGTGGCGAGAGACAGATTCTAGTTTGGAGTTTGAGCAGGGAGAAGTACCTGGTGACTTTGTTGGAGTTGTAGTTTGGAGTGAAAGGTCTTTGACTTTAGTTGGTTTTGGTCTGAAAGTGATGCATATTTGGTCTCAAATGCAGGTTTGTGGTCCCTTACTATGAGCCAGTAGCACTTGAGGATAGGAAGAGTGTATGGGTGAAAGAGGAGGTAGAGACAGGGGGTTTGTCTATTTGTTTTGGATGTTTGGCTTCCAGTGTAGGTGTTATAATTATTTCACTGACAGATTGTCAGCATGAAGTGTTTTTTCTTGAATGCTTTTGTCCCATGACAGTATGTAAGTTGGCAGTAAGGGGATTTCCATGTCCTTTCTGTACCTGATTGTATACAGCAGGCGGTATTGTAGCCAGTCCAGTCCTTTACAGTGTGTATCCAGGACTTCTTTGGTCTGCCTTTGGGATGGTCATCTTTCACTGCTTGTTAGAAGAGCTTAACATAATGATGAACATGCCCAAACTAGATACACTTATGACACTTGATCTCTGTGATGAGCGGTTGTTGCCTGCCTGCATGTGCACTAACTTGATGTCTGACACAGTCAGTTATGATTTATGTTGTATGAGACTTGGAGAACCGATGGAAAGCATTGATTCTCAAATGCTCTTGTTCGAGATGACCAGTATGCGGTGTCCAGATTTTGGATCCAGAGAAGATTGGATTCAGGTGATATTGAGTCTTGTTATGGCAGACAGCCAGGGTGAATCTTTTCTCCTCCTCCTTTGTTGAACCACCGTTCTTTTGTGTGTGTGTGTGTGTCTTCTGTTTCCCTATTGGCAGTACTGTCACGCCGCTCTTGTTGTCGTCTCTCTACACACCCATGCCCACGTTTGTACTGTCACAGCCCCAGTAACAGCACTCCACATGGAGCAAACAGTACAAAGTCATCATTAGGCAATTGTATGGAGTCACCGTATGGTGTTGAAAGAGGTGCCTGTTCTAATTCAGCATACACCAGACACCATCTGTTGAATCTGTCACTGATGATTCTAATTGCCCCTTTCTTGCTCAGAGTGGATTCAAGAAACTTTCAGTGGCCCTCTTCTTCTGGTGTCTGTCTGTTAGTATGATGTTGAGTGGCGCAGTGAGTTGGTGGGTGGGGTGGGGTGTGGGGATGAAATGAGGATGGTAAAGGTGGAGGATAAAGTGTAGGCTGTGGTGAAGAGAAGGGTGGAAGGTGGAGGGGGCAGGAGGGGAGTGAGAGTGTAAAGGGGAAGGGAGGAAGGGACATGTACATAAAAGCCTGCTCTGGTGATGTTTTGTGATGATCCTGATGGTGTGTTGCTAATGGTGGTATTTTCCAGTCTCTTTCTGTTCAACTGGCTTGGTTTCCTGATCTCGGTGTGCCTGTCCAACTCCGTGGCCGACAGTGCGGGGCCATGTCAGGTCTTGGATTGTCCATCATCAAATGGGTGGCCATCGTCAAGGTCAGGCTGTGTGTTAACCTGTTCTCTAGGTTTTCATGGAGAGGTTGTGTGTACATATATGATTTATCTTTTTTTTTGTGTGGAACAGCACTGATGTTGATGACATTAGAAGACATGCCTGATTTTGTGTGTGTATGTGTGTGTTTTTTTTTTTTATATACAAGTTTTCAGTACCTTGTTCTGGTACAGACATGTATAATAAAGTATTCTTATGTTGGGGAAAAATGTGCCTGGTCTACTGTTTGTACTGCTGTAGAACTTATATATAGTACATCATGAAATGATTTTTTTCATTGATACTTTTAAGTTTGTGTGTATGTTTTTTTTGGTTCCTCAAATGGGATGGGTATTTTTTATCTCATGTAGACATCTGATATCTGAAAACTGGCATTATATTGTTTACAACATGAGCAGTTTCATATTGTGAAGTTAAAATGAAAATTACACTCAGTAGATTGCATTTTTAGTCCTTAGACATTGACAGGTTTAAAAAAACAAAGCCACGGACTGAAGAATCTGTTCATTTAGAATTGAAATTAAAATGTACGACAGAAATGTTCAAAACTGTTGCAGAAACAAGTCACTGTTGAATACAAAAGATTTTTTTTTTTTTGGTCAAGAGGAATTTTTGTGGATGAAATAATAAATATTATAGATATTGGTGGGGGCAAGGAATGTTTTGGAAGAGTGTTATGCATTAGCCAGTACATTTCGTACATTCATTAATGATTCCTTTCTCACTGTATGTTCAATTTATATATGAGAAACATCGTCAGTCAATAGTCTTTGCATGCTGAAATAGCATGCTCACACATAGTATTTGCTGACATGCTTTCAATGAGAAATACCCTTCTTTGCAAGCTTTTTATATTCTATGAAAGATTTTGAGAATTTCATGTTGTTTACTTGATCATGATCTTTTTTCCCAGCAAGGACAGTGGGCCAATCACCTGGTGAATGGAGATTCCTGGCTGTGGTGGTTGATGTTTTTCTGTGGTGAGTGTATTTTCACAATGCCTTGCCTTAGTAAAAGCGCTGACATGTAGACACTCTTGTGATGCCAGTCTACTCATTGTACTGACCATTTTGACCTGGATGAGCACAGAAATACAGTTGCGCGCATTCGCCCCCAATTTGGAAGGACTGACAAACCCTTTTTTATAAAGTGATTATCCAGGTTTTAGGTTGGTCAAAGTTTTTAACACGCCTGCAGCGGGGGTCATTTGTAGTGGACTGTCTTTTCATCTGTGAACAGTACAAATTCTTGTCCAGTTAAGTTCCATCTGATTTTGCAGACCACTCTGAATACTGAACAAATTCCAGGAAGCATAGATACTTGCTGATGAATTTCTGGGAAGCTCCAGCATTCCAGCTGGATGTAAATCCCTCTTTCTGTCTGCAGATCACATTGTTTATGTTTGTTCTTTCTGTAGACAGCTCCAGAGTGACATTGTTGGTGAATACATGCTGCTTGTGTAAAGCATTCTGAAATAAAGTGTGGTACCTTGATCAGGTAGATGTGCCGGTATTGCACACATCAATCAGCCAGTGCCGGTGTGAGAAGTGATTGTTACAGTCGGAGGTAGCAGCTAGAAACTGAGTTGAAAATATAGTATGGAAATGCGTTGCATGGTCTGTTTTGGTTGGCTGCCGTAAGTGTTGGCTGCTGGAAGTTCTGATAGCCAGTTATCAATTCTTTTCTGTTAGTGTAGTTTGATAACATTGGAATTTTCATCAAGTTACTTGAGTTTTAACGATCCTTTTTTGCCTCTGTCACAAATACACCAGTGTGTGAGATAATGGAAACTAGGCGCATCATTTTTAAACTTACTCATTTTTTCTTTCTTTCTTTCTTTGTTATTTGTTTTGTTTTATAAAACGTCTGTAGAGATTGTGACTAGGTGACAGCCCTGATATAGCCCTCTGTGGTCGGCTGGGTTATGAACAATATGAATTAAATCGATGATTGTCTTTCAATACACCAATCACATTGATGATTTTGGATTTTTCTTTGACAAAGCACATTGATGATTTTAATCTTTTCACAGACAACTCAAATTGATGACTTTGGTCTTTTCATAGACAAAGCACAATGATGATTTTGCTGTATCCATAGATACACTGTGATGACTATTCTTTCTGTAAGCAAATCACATTGATGATTTTGCTCTTTCTGTAGATAATTCACATTGTTCGTTATAGTCTTCCATAGTCTCTTTCCCTGGATGGCTTGACATTTTTTAACATATAGAAAATGTACATATTTATGATTGTTCTATTTTGAAAAATCTCTGACTTTGTTTTCTCAATAAACTGATCATATTTGTCGCTTGTCAAGTTACAGGTTTCTCTTTATTATTTTTTTTTTCATCCATCATGTTCATGACTGCTTTGTCTAGAATCGAATTCAGTTTATGATTATACTCTTTATGAAATCCTTTTTATTTTTTTAATCCTTCACATTCATGACTGCTTTTTCCAAAAATGAAGTCAGTTTATGATAATACTCTTTTCGTTGTAAATAGACCCGTTAATAAGTTTGCTTTCATACAGATTGGTCACGGTCATGCACACAGATGTAGCTCCCGAAGCACAATACTATTTTGGTCCTCTCTGTGCACACGTGTGTGTGTGTGTGTGTGTGTGTGTGTGTGTGTGTGTGTGTGTGTGTGTGTGAGAGAGAGAGAGAGAGAGAGAGAGAGAGAGAGTCAGTTTCTACAGTTCAGTACTCTTCAAGATTCTAAGATTAAAAAAACTGATGAAATGTGAAAAAAAAAAAAAGATCGCTCACAAGGAAGGAAAACGGGTGCACAGTATTGCAGACACATGTGCTATGATCAGAATGTACTAAATGCCTCAATTGACACAAGGCATATTAATGTTGAGAGAGAATATTTGTCACCGTTGCATGCTCTGTGGCATACTCACACACCTCTCATTCTGGTTCTGCACCACCACCCCAGAATTGGGAAGTCAGCCTGGCAGTCCACGGGGAGCAATCTGTGTCAGGTAGTCATTGGGCAATCCACTAGAGGAGACTCTGAACCACTGATGAATCAGTTCCAGGGTGTTCAGAGAGGCCAGTTCCTTCATAGTAGGATATATGCACTAAGCCCCTGAACAGCATTCAGGTGAAGAATGATAACTCAAATCATTTTTTCCATCTCATGAATATGCGTGGCCATGCGAGGGAAGGGAGATAATTTGCACAGATTTTCTTACTACATTTTTCTAAGTAACTAAAGCGTGTAGTAATGAGACGTGATTTTGTGTCAGTGTAAGGCATTTTACTTCGGTAGGACTTAAAATGCTTAGACAAATAAAATTCAGATTAAAAGGACTTAATTATCGTTGTCTCATAGTGCAAGTGTATTTGTTTATTATTGTTTCATTTTTTTCTCCTTGATTGAGTTCTTTTCTTCTAAAACAAAAGCATTGGATTCATCATGTGGTGAATTAAGCAACCTTTATTCATTGTGAGTACATTGTAGAATATCAGATTTAAAATGTTAAATGAAATATTGTACAGTTTACGAATTACTACTACTTGATTATCTGCCCTAAATTCTGTATGACCCCAGCACATCAGAAGAAGAAACCATTCACCAAAACAAAAAAAAAAAGAAAGTAGTATAGAATTATTTGTCATGAATGTGCATGATGAAATATATGGTAATGAATAATCTTCTACCTAAATTTCCTGACCATCTTGAGGGCTTTCGCACAGCCTGCTTTTCACAAGTTCACACACTCACTATCATTGTTTTTCTTTTTTTTTTTTTTTTTTAGATTTAAGGTTTTGCTACATTGTTATATATGCTCATTTAATTATTGGTACATTGTTGTAGGTGCTGTTTTAATTATTCATACTTTGTTGTTGGTGCCATTTTATTTAATTCTTGCTACATTGTTGTAGGTGTTTATTTTATATAATTATCGCTACATTGTTGTAGGTGTTTATTTTATATAATTATTGCTACATTGTTGTAGGTGTTATTTTATATAATTATTGCTACATTGTTGTAGGTGTTATTTTATAGAATTATTGGTACATTGTTATAGATGCTATTTTACTTGATTATTGGTGCATTGTTATGGATGCTTTATTATTTAGTTATTGGCACATTGTTATAGATGCTGCTAGTTGTTATAGGCATTGTCTTTCCAGTCAGCTGACAGGCCTGTAGTGCTGACATTTAATTTTCAATCAGTATGTTGCCAACTATTTTGAAGGGGGATGGGTGTGTGTGTGTGTTGGGGCAGCAACAGCTAGAAGCATCACTGTAATTGTATTTCATTGAACACTTTGATATTAAGAATGTGAACTATGCTTCATGATCAATGTTTTTTCTCATTACTCTTTATACACGGACTGAAATTTTTTTTTTTTCTTTTTTTTTTTTTTCTTTTCTGTATCCACCAAAAGTTTGATCTGTTAAATGAAATCTTATTTGCATAAAATAAGCTGAATTTGTTTGCGGTGTAAGACTTTGGAGTATGTAACTTTTGATGAGTCAGCATGCGCACGCACGTGTGCACGCGTGTGTGTGTGTGTATGTGTGTGTGTGTGTGTGTGTGTGTGTGTGTGTGTGTGTGTGTGCACGCACGCACACACGTAATCATGTGCATATGTGTGTATGTGTGTATTTGAGGTCACTGTTTGTATCTGTTGACCATATTTATGGGCTGATCAGTAGATGCTAATATGTACTTTGGTGATATGTGCGTAATCTGAACGAACCTTCAGGCAGAAGATAACAGGCTTCACATGCACAAGTACTGTCTTTATCTCTGTGTGTAGGCTTCCTCCTCTTCATCCGAGGGGCGGTGCAGTATTTGCGGGTCAAGTACGAGTGGACGCAGCTTAACAATCGCATGCGTCAGTACCGACTCTTCTAGATCCCTGCAGCACAGGTTCCATGTTGAGAGCATTGCCTTCGACGCTTGTATAGCTTTTTTTTTTTTCTCATTTCATGTTTTTCAGTATCTATGACGATGACAATGATGATGGTGATTCAGTGGTTCTTTTCTGTCCTTTTTTTTTTTTTTTTGTTTTGTTTTGTTTTTGTTTTTTTGTTTTTTTGTTTTTGCCATCTCTGAGCAAATTTGAAACCATGGATGGTTTTGATTTTGCATGTGTGTTAAGTCTACTTTTGTGCTGCGCGGTGGGATTTGGAGTACAGAATTGAACCTGGGGATCCTGCTGCTGTTGCTTTTTTTTTTTTTTAAACTTATTTAAGCGAGTTTTGAAATGTTAATTGGGGGTGGTGGTTATTACTTCACTGTTCAGATCAACAGTTGTCTCATTTGATGATTATGTGCACAAAGATCAGAACACGTAGAAAGTACTGTGCCTTTCTGTGGATATCTAATTTTTAACCAGAGTGACCAATTTATAGTTAACATTAATCTTTGTAGGAGCCATTTTGCTTGATATCTTTGTGATTGATAGGTTTTGTCATTTCTAGCTTTTATATATTGTCATGCTCTGCCTAAGGAGAAAACTGCTAAATCCTCCTTGTTGCTCTGCTTGAATTGTCTCCCTGTTCTCCACATAACTAGAATTTGTACCACTGGAGAGAACTACTATATTCTTATTATTGCGCTGCTTGAATTATTTCCCCTTTCCCGCCATAAGCAGAATCTTTCATGGCCCAGTTGGTTATTGAAAGGAATTTAAATTCTAATATACAAATGTGTTTTTTTCCCCTCTTTTTTCCCTCCAATTAGAAATGTCATTTAAATTCTTAAAGAGTAGAAAATGAAGAGAAAGAGAGAGAGAGAGAATGGAAGTTGGGGAAAGGGGAGGATGGGGGAGTAAAAGTTGGGGGAGTGGAGGGCATCATTCATTATTTTATCTCACGCAATCGCACCGACATGACGAACCGAAGGCAGATTAGTGATTGCATGGCTGGTGTATTGACAATACACACCACCATGCATGGATCGTTCAAGGGCAGAGTTCCAAGTCTTGTCGGTGCCCAAGGCGAAAACAGTCAGTTTCTGCTTCCACTAACCGTTACTGTAAACAGATGATACTGATCCTTTGAACATAGACTACAAATAATGTACTATTCCACTGCTGTGATATAAACAATGCATGTTTGCCGCAGCGTGGTTCTAAACTGTCTCGGAGTACTCCTGTTTTGTAGAAAAATGCTCTTTATTTTGGGTTTGGAATAATCTGTAAGTCAACATTCGGGGTAAGCAGGTCTGCACCGTGATGATTTTCTTGTTTTGCTGATGGAGATGGTGTTCAGTGTAGGATAGGTTCACCTCAACCGTTCTCTGTATCCTGCCACCCCCATTGCTGCTTTCCCTGTGTCCTGGGATGAATATCCCTGACCAGCCACGCCACCTAGTGGTTTGTTGGCTGTTAAACCTGAGTAGAGCTTGGAAGCTTTTTTTTTTTTTTTTTTCATTACTGACTCACAGTACAGACACACATGCACTGTAGAAACAGTGTGCAGGTAGGGTGAAGGTAATAAGTACTTTACAGACATCGTCCAGAAATGTACATGAAATTACAAAAAAGAAACAATGATTCATGTGTGCTGACTTGGATTTGCCATGGCAGAAAGAATATTCTGCATCCCTGTGTTGTCTGACTTGCATGTTGTTTCCATTGTTTTATGCGTTTTCAGTTTGTTTGCCTTCCCATCAGCCAAACTGAAGATTGCTAAATTATGTCTCCACCATATGTGTGTTAAGGAAACAATTCAAACTTTTTTCACTTGTTTTCAGCATTGATTTCTGTGATTTGTTGCAATTTTCTGTGTGTTTGTGCGAGAGCGTGCGTGTTATGTTTGTCTGCATGTTGATTTATTCAGGCTGTCGCTAGAAAGAAGCTTTGCTTGGTGCATTTTCTTGCTTTTTCCCGAACCCTGCTTCCTATGTTTGATACCTGAATCCTCAGAAAGGGTGTGCTGATGGTTAGACTTGTGAATGACTCTGCTGAGTCATGATATAACAATTTACCTGGTGATGGATAAATGCAATTCTTCTCTTTTTTTTTCCCCCTGCTGTCTTGGTTGAATTTTGGGTATAACCAGGTTCAGTTTTTGAAGTTGTACCTGTGGGAGTGTTCAAAGTGACCATTTTTTCCCCTTTGCGTCATGAATTATTTTATTAACTTTTTTTTTTAAACTGCACTTTATGAGTCTACTGTACTTAATATCTTTCCTTGTAATTTACCAGATTGCATTTGCTATTAGGTAAGAAATGGTGGCTATGCATTCATATGAAAAAAAAGTTGGTGGAGGGACATAAGTGTACACATGCACGATTACAGATTAATGCATAAACACACACATATACACACACTGGCTCATATACACCCATGCATGCCCATGTGCGCTTGCATGTGCATATATACGTGCATATGCATAGAATATATATTAACACACTTATGAACATAACAGCAGTGAAATGCCTTATTTATATAGTACTTTTTTCAGTAATATTGCACAACATTTTCTATGACAGTTAGAAACTTATAGCTCATGATTTTAATAAACAGAAAAGAAAATGCAGGTTATTCTGTTTGTTGTACATTTGCCAGATGAATGAATTTCTGTTTGTTTTGTCTGTCTTGAATGGATTCTTTTTTTTTTTTATTTATTTTTTTATTAAGCATTGACAGTCGGCAGTAACATCAGTGGGAAATAAACAGAAAGTATATTTAGAGTTTCAAGAAAGAGCAACTTGGAAGAACAAACCACAAATGTTCTTCTCTCTGCGTCTTACCTGTTACTTGCACTACCCCTGAATATCTGTCTGACGTACTCCATATCTCTGTTTCTCATCACATTATATTCAGTCTTCTGATGTTTGCATTCTCCATTTACCATCTGTCCAAGCACAATCCATTGGCCAACATTCTCTTTATTATCTCTGGTTCAGCTGTGTGGAATGCACTTCCATTCATTATTAGACACTCCACTGGCATAACTTCTTTGCCATGTTCTGTGACAACGCATTTTTTGTTGTTGTTAAAGAAGGTACAGAGTTCTTTCCACCTGGCACGATAAACTATGATGTAAATACATCTTGCGCGTACATGAAGGTGTGGGGGATTGGGGGATCTGGATTATGGGTGAGTCGGTGTATTTTGTGTGTGTGTGTGTGTGTATGTGAGAAAAAGGGATAGTGATCATATTATTGTGCATGTGTCGAGTTCTGAGAGCAATGGCTGTCTGTTTTTCTCGCTGAGGATGGAGTGGGGAAGCCTCAGCTTTTTGAGCATGTGACTTCCTGTTTGTGTACAGTAATTTTCAAGTCCTTTGTAACTTTTATGTAAATAAATGGCATTGACCTCATTGGAGAAGAAGCGCCAATGAATCTTCTTATCAACAATGTTAAAAAACAACATCAAAATGAAAAAGAAAATATATAAACATAAGGTTGAATTGAAGAATCTACTGAATAACGAGTTCCAGACTATGGTAGATCTTGTAGATCTTTGTTTTTTTCTTCTAATTTCATGTCTTAAGACGCAGCAAAATCAAACATTCAACATGCATAAAAATGCAGGATTTGGAGTTTCTATTTATGTGCTGATCAAGGTTTCCTGTAAGGTAGCACCTGAGGTGAAACTCGAAGGGTTATTATGATCCTCTATCTGCATTTCTTTAGCATTATTTGGATTATCTTTCTTTTTTTTTTTTTTTTAAGGGAAGCAAAATCTTTCTGTGGTCCGCCTTGCCACAGCTATTTCTTTAAAATCAATGTTCATTTTAAATGAAACTACCGAACTGCTATTCCATAAGTTACTGATTTTGAAAAAAAAAAAAATCAGAGGCTGAAGAAGAGAAACATGTAAAGAACAAAACTGAATTCAGATGTGCTTCTGATCTACTACAAGTTCTGACCTGAATGCAGAACTCTTTATTCATTCATTTGTTTATACCTTTAAATATTCTGGGGAGCGGCATCAACTGACAACAATATCCATGATCTCACAAGGAGGAAGGCACAATCCTGAACCCTGTTCTCATTAGGATGTCCGAGTGTGCTTCACCCAGGTTGCTAGCTGTGTTAGCATTACTTGCTGACAGACAAGTGGTAAGCTTCCAAAACCCAACACAGATATTCTTTTATCAGTTTCAACATGAAATTGTAAATATTCTGTGAGGTGAAATGGTAATGGTGGTTGCCAGCTGTGCATTACTTGCTGACAAGTGTCACGGATAACCCATAACAGATTTCTTTTTTTTCCAGTTTTAACATGAAAGTTGAAATATTCTGTAGGGTCAAATGATAACGGTTTTAGACACACAGAACAATATTGGGGAACACCCCAACAATGGCATCAGCAACAGCAAGATGGCGAATATTGCTAGGGACCCAACAAAGTCCAGAGATGTCTTGCTACCAGCTGTTGACTACAGAGCGGCCATCTCTAAGGCCTGATGGATGTCAGAATATACAGGGAGGGGTTGGAAACACATATATAGTTTCAGGCCCCATTTTGAACTCCATTGTAACATAGTCAACATTCTCCCTCCCTCCGTCCCAACCCCCTCTGTGTGTGTGTGTGTGTGTGTGTGTGTGTGTGAGCTCTAAGATCTTCATGACTGTTAGACATGTAATGGTTTTGTATTGTCATTTATAGTCGTTATAGAGCATCTTTTACTCAGCTATTACTAATAACACTAAAAGCTAATGCCAACAAAATGTCGGTATCACTTTTTCCTACCCACCCTCCCCCTTTCCATGCACCCCCCTCTCACTCATTTTCTGTGAGGGTGGGTGGGTGGGTGCGTGCGTGATGGTGAAGAGCTGAAGAGGGTGTTGGAGATAGGGTGGGCGAGGAGAAGGGGTGGAGATGAAGGCAGAGCATGTGCAAATGCATGTGTATCAGTGTGGGTGGTTTCATAATTGCTGCAGCTTTTTTTTTTTAACTAAAAATCAAGCTTTCACAAATTTGGTAATGATATATTGGGCTGGTACACCTGTGGTAATGATATATTGGGCTGGTACACCCATCTTGATTTTATTTCCAGCTGGTATTGACATGAACACTTTAACCCAGTCTATCATCTGTGTCATTGTGTGAACAAAGTACTGACAGAATTCTTAGCAACACCACGTCCTCTTGGTATGATAGTTTTGAAACTCTCATATGGCTAGCCGTCTTTCATGGGTGTGGTCATGACTCCGCTCCTTCCTTCCCACTGTCAAGTCTGGCTAACAAGTTCAACACATCTAGAGGAGCATTGTTGACTTACCTTTGAACTCGATCCATTTCGTTATCTTGGCCTCCACGAAGAACGACAATTCAGAGCGGTTAGGGTTTGAGCACCGATTTCCTTTTGAAGCAGTTTTACCACCAGAGACAGGTCTCGTCACTGGCATTGAGGAAGCTTGGAATGAAAGTCATCACATGCGTTTACGATCATAGTCTTTGTGTTCTGCTCATTGGCTTAAATTTGTGGTGTGTTACCATCCACAATCATAGTCTTTGTGTTCTTCTCATTGGCTTAATTTGTGGTGTGTTACCGTCCCTGATCATAGTCTTTGTGTTCTGCTCATTGGCTTCATTTGTGGTGTGTTACCATCCACAATCATCAGTCTTTCTGTTCTGCGCATTGGCTTAATTTGTTGCGTGTTACCAGAAAGCTGTCTCCTCGCAATGAATGAAACCAGGATCTGAATGCCTTCTGTACACATCAAATACCTGTGTTTAATATAGTACTATTGCACTTTACACATTCAAAATAAAATAGAAACAAGCATTATTTTATATAAAATAGTATACTGGCCAGCCACCAATTCTTACATGCACGGATAAATTTCCAATCAGTGGAAACGGTCGTGATTAAGGCCTAAGTCACAGTGTCACGATACTGGCCATGGACTGGACCAGATCTCCAAGGAGCTTTAGATTGTACCAAACTGTTACGCTCGTTCAACGCTCACTTTCATAGTATATCCCGGAGTCAACCAGGCTCGAGCAGTCCAGACACCTGCAGTGTTGGACTGGAAAGTTTAGCAACGCACTCAAGAGATGCAAAATCAGCATGGCATGTTTCTAGAATTGTAGCCTACAGCGATGTATCACCTTTGAAGACGTTTTCACTATCATTCCATAACGGAACACGACAGCAGTACCACGGACACCAACATGGTCAAAGAGGATGATTACGGTGGCCTGTGATGGAGCTGCTGCAGTACCAAGGTGGTATCAGGGACAATCAAGGTCAAGGTCCAGTTTCCCCATTGTGCATATATGGACATGTCACACATGACAACAGGGTTTTTTTTTTTGTCTGTCTTTCTTTCTTTCTTTTCTTTGTGCGTACGCAGGCTGATACTCCTGCGGACACTGCCTGTATAGACAGGCAGTGGAGTTTCGTGTGTATAACCGTTTTTTTTCCCCCCATTAAGGCAGTCATACACCATCTTCGGGGAAGGTGCATGCTATGTGTAACATGTCATCCACACCAACGGCCAAACTGGCCTATTCCGAAATTTGGTAATAAGATTTTACGTGCGTGCACGATGTTGTGCGTGCATCCACACACGGAACCTCGGTTTATAGTCTCATTCGAAGGACTAAATGGGGAATGGAGTCGGAACCAATGTTAACTCCGAGGGAAAAATCCCCCTGTACTGAAATTCGAACCTGCAACCCCAGGATCACGAGTCCGGCGCTCTGCCAACTGAGCTATTCCGGCGCCCTCAACAGGTTGTCTACAACCCTGGCTACGTTGCTGGGAGGACCCAGGTTTGTTCGGCCCTTGAGGACCGTAGTTCTCTGGGTCTACCCGCGCACCCTCGGGTGTATCTTTTTTTCTGGGAGGACTTGTCACGTGATTGTAGCACTGCACAGTATGAAAACTTATATTGTATTCAAGCATCCGCACCTCGCCAATTGTCGGACTGAACATAACACAGATGCCTCCAAGGATAAGTATCGTGAATAAAGCTGCTGCAGCTGCTACTTCTGTGGGTAGGAAAAAAAAAACACTTAATGCTGGAGTTGAAAGACCATAGTCTAACACAGATTATCTCCCTTTCACATTACGGGGGGGGGGGGGGGGGGGGGTGCTTCGTCCCACAAGCCACACATCACAATCAGGATTTTTGCACAAAAACACACCACATAATCCATGTAAGCGTTTTGAGGCCTACCATGAATTTGAGCCAGCATTTCATGTTAAACTAACACTTGATCAAAAGAACATTCCCCACCAATCATTTCCCTTGTTTTGGGGGATCTTCACCGGTGAAATCACAAATAATCTTCAAATATATTACCTCCCCCATAGTTGACACACATGTTAGGCCTTTTGCACTCACCCGTGACCCTGTCTTCGAGCCAGCTTTTTAGAGCACAAAAGAATCCCATTTCTTTGATTTTAATCTGACTGCTTGGAACCACACCTGGCTTGTACCTAGACGGCCATATGAAAGAAAATGAGGAGAGAGAATCATCTTTCAGACGGAATAAAAAATTCTCAAAACAAACCAAATTTTGCCAGTCTATAAATACTCGACTCTTTAAGCAAGGCCTATGCGCATTAATTTTTGGTGTGCAGCCACAGGACGCAAAGGCCATCGATGGCAGCTCTCCAGCGGACACGGCTCTGGAGTTACCGCTCCTGCTTCTGTCCGTTCTCTTCCTCTTCAGCTCTGCCGCAGTGTCTCTCCTCTCAGGCTGCCGTGGCTTGTAAATTAGGTCCCAGCAGCGTCTCAGTGATGTGTGACGTGAAACACAAACACAACAAACAAACAAAAACACTCTTGAACTAACATGTAATTGGAAGGTAACTGAGCAATATGGTCTGGAATGTCGTTCAGAGAACGGCGAGGAAGTTATGGGCTGAAAAAGCGCACACGCACGCACGCACGCATGCACACACACACACACACACACACACACACACGCACGCACGCACACACACACACACGCACGCACGCACGCACGCACGCACGCACGCACACGCACACACACACACACACACACACACACACACACACACACACACACACACACACAGCGAGAGAGAGACCAGACAGAAAGACAGACAGACAGACAGAGAGAGAGAGATGCAGTGTCATAAAAATAGTCCCTCTCTCTTGTACTCAAAACAGCAAAGGCTATCGCTCATGTGCCAGCACGTCCACAACTGCAAAGTCTCATCATCTTGTCATCTCATGCCCCTGACCGCTGGGGTCATTGGGGGGGACGGGATGAGGCAGCCGCCGTTTCTCTCCAGGCTCTTCTGTTGGCAGTTGTCGTGAGGAGATCCGGCATGGTCATTTAGGTCCAATCCTTTATGTTTTTCAGACCAGCTCTTTCTCCGCCTTCCTCAGAGAAGGCAGAGGCAGAGAACAAAGTCTACACTTTGTCAATAAGAGGGGAAGTAGGCGCACATTTGAAGATGGGAATTTTACCACACAAACTATAATGGAAATGAGCAAAAAAAAAAAAAAAAAAAAAAAAAAAAAAAAAGAGACTGTTCGACCGATCCTTGTGGCACGGAAAACCGGAACAGGAACTGCGTCGTAGCCGGAACCTCAGGCCTTTTACATGCGCACTACATGACATGTCTCGATTAACTGAAGCCGGAAAGAGACTTAGCAAAAACCCTTTAGCATTGTTTCCGTTTTCTATATAGTTCCGATTTCTCGTCACACAATCGCCAAACCATTGGCCTTTTCTTCTTCTTCTTCTATTTTTTTTTTTTCTTTTTTTTCTTTTCTTTTTTTTTTTTCTTCTTTTTTTTTTTTTTATAATGGCATTGTGGTAGTGCAAGCATTTCAACATTTTGTGGTCATTTTGACAGATCGAATGCAGTCCCGTTTTTCGGCTTTTGATCGCCACAGTTCAATACCCCCGACACATGACTAACTGGTATTGATTTCTAACATGGCCGATACTGGGAAGTGTCTAACGTATGCATTGTCATTCTGCCCCGGATCAGTTTTTTCTAGCGAGGCTTAGAAGAGCTGATTAATTGGATCAGACCGGATCATTGGTGAAAGACCTGACCGAAGAGAGGATGAAATTGCTCGTTTGATCACAAGACCCGCGGCTGCTGTGCTGTTTGAAGAGCATATTCTTTGTAAATGTCTCCCAGTTAAATATCACAGTGTTTTGACTTCCCCTGACCTTCTTTCTCGATGTTTCTCAATGTTTTATTTCCAAACGTGAGCCGATTCTCTTGTTTGTCGTCCGATCCCCCGAATCTCCATGATCTGGATGGCAGACTGGGCGAGGTTTGTTGTTGGTCAAAACACGATCGGTGACTCTGATCATAATTTTTTTTCGAATGCTGGAATAGAACTGGAAGCTCTTTTTTTTTTTTTTTTTTTTTTTTAAACTTCTTCCTATCCTTTTAAGGATACGTTTGGTGTTCTGTTTAAAGGCGACCCCTCTCTGTCTGTCTGTCTGTCTGTCTGTCTGTCTGTCTCCCAGGCCTGCCTTCCTGCCTTCCAGCCCTGTCTGTCTGTCTGTCTGTCTGTCTGTCTCTCTCCTCTCTCCTCTCTCTCTCTCTCTCTGCCTGCCTGTTTATCGCTCTCTGTCTGTCTGTCTGTCTGCCTGCCTGCCTGCCTGCCTGCCTGCCTGCCTCTCTGCCTGCCTGCCTGTCTGTCTCTCCTCCGTCTGTCTGTTTGCCTATCTGCCTGCCTGTCTGCCTGTCTGTCTTTCTGTTTGTCTTTCTGTCCGTCTCTTTGTCTGTCTGTCTGCCTGTCTGTGTCTGTCTGTCTGTCTCTGTCTCTCTCTCTCTCTCTCTCTCTCTCTCTCCTCTCTCTCTCTCTCTCTCTCTCTCTCTCTTCTCGTTCTCTCTCTCTCATTAAACAGTTGATATTCCACCACTGTCATTTTTAAAAAATCGGACACCATAATGACTGGTCGGTTGGATTCAGTGTGTGTGTGTGTCTGTGTATGTGTGTGTTGCGTGTATGTGTGTGTGTGTGCGTGTGTGTGTGCGTGTGTGTTTTGCGCGCGCGCGCGCGCGCGCGCACGCGTGTGTGTGTGTGTGTGTGTGTGTGTGTTGTGTGCGGCGCGCGCGCCCGTAAAATCTTGTGTGTGCGTACGCACAAGCATACTTAGCTAAAAGAAAGAAATGCATGCCTTAAAAAGATTTCTGTCGATCTTTAATATTGTATATATACATACATATATAAGTAGGTGGAAGGAAAACGTGAATGAAACAATGTTAACTCCACGACTACTCACTAGACTGATTCACAGAAAAAAAAAGGATTTAAAAAAAAAAAAAAAAAAAGAAAGCCACGAAGATGGAAACGGAAGTGTCTACCGGAAGGGAGTAGTGTTTTGTGCCACATGCAAGGAAGCGGAAGTATGGAGAGTATGGAAGATGTTGACGCTGGAAAGTGTGCAGTCAGATGGTAGAGATTACGGCAGTACAGAAGGCTTCTAGAATTTTCATAAATCATTCAGTTGTCAAAGCTGCAAGAATGGTGATTTATCAGCACCGCTGCCAGTGCGGGAAAATAATCCTAATGATCATTTGGATAGACCTGGAATGCACAAATCAATACTTCCAAAGGTAAAGCAGTTGCGTTTCTACGTAAAAAATCCGAAATCTCGCCAGAACGTCGTTCTGCAATGATTAGAGTCGCGTTTTTGCGGATTAGTAGATCGTGGGGTCTTTTCCTAACGGTGGCACTTAGAGATGGGATTATTGTGCATCTGTTGGAACTTTACCCAAAGTTGAGTTTACAGAGGAATATGAAGAGACTGTGAAACAACGCAGTTGAGTTTACATCCATGCAATGGATTCGTATATCTATCTGACAGTTTTTAGCGCAGGAAATTCAAGCAGCTCTCTTAAGAAGCAAGTTTTTGCTCAAATTTCCTTAAAAAAGCACTGCACAGGTGTCTGTATCTCTCTGACCCCTTATTGACTCTGAGGTATATTACGAAATATATGATAAAACAATATGTCCGAGAGCCGTCGTGATCGCGAACTAAGCGCGAGTGGAGAGCGGCAGTTGGTCGAAACTCGAAAGTGGAGGTTATACGAAGGGCGCGCAGCCAGCAGGGCTCGTGCTGTCCTGGAGGGACAGGGTGAGACGATAAGCACCGTGACGACGAGTCAAGGAGACCCCTGAGAGCGGAGAAAGAGGGAGAGGACATAAGTATGAAGGAATGAGAGGAAAGTGAGAAGAGGATGTGAAGACCGGATGTCGGAGAAAAGGGAGAAGGAGGTGGGACGGGGACTGTCTGGTGTGAACATCGGACACAAGCCTGAAAACTCGGGAGGAAGCCCGCTACTTGTCGTGTGAGCCCGTCTCCCGACCCGTCCGCCGGGGGAGGGGAGGGCAGAGAAGAGAGGACAATGGAAAAGGATATGAGCCCCGGGTCTCATCTGTTTATACAGATCTCGGAGAAAGGCCGAAGGGGGGGTGGAAGTCAAGGGTGGGGGGGTGCAACACAGGAACATCAACGTATGTGAATTCAAAGAAGTGTATGAGAGTGGTGAAATAACCGAGATCTCTACACGTTAAAAATTCACGCCCTGAGACAGCTATAAGGTGAGTGGAGGGACACTTGGATCGTGACAAAGTGAAGGGGAGGGTGGTAGAAGGAGGCTCATGACGTGAATTAAGGGCAGGAAGCCACAGCATAGGTAAAGTAATGGCTCAGGAGAAGAGCTCAGGGGTGGGGGTAGTAGAGAGAGAGAGCGGGAGAGTCCTGTAAAGTTTGTAACTAACAGTACACAACCCCGGGACTGACCATGGAAGTGATTCGTTGGTAAAGGTCGCAGTATTCTCCACTGGTGGGTTGCTCAGGCCAACACTATGGTGCAATTCGTGTCCTGATACGGTTCTTTTGTCGGAATATAGGGCCAGGAAAGTGATCTGGAGGAAGCAACGAAACGCATTGTGAGAGCGAAGAAGGAAGGCCTCGGGTGTTGGCGAGGGAACGTGTAGGTAAGTGATGGAGGATTGATGTAGTAGCGCGCATGGGAGGGTTAGGGGTAATGTCGGGCCTATAGGAGAGCCGGCCGCGAAAAGTGCGTAGAACGGGGCACGCAATAGAAAATGATCCGAGGATTTGGGATTATGACGGAAGGAGGGCACCGGTGGAGAGGGAGAGAACTGGCAACCAGTCAGTATAGACGCTGTGATGGCAAAAAGGTGCATATAGGGCAATTCGGACACGAATTGTGATTGGTGCCCTATGAACGATGTAGCCAGAGGAGGACAGCCTGGGACGGAAATGTGGGAGCTGGTGCGTACGAACGCTGGGTCAACCAGCACACGAGTGTTGGTATCATAAGAGCGATTGCGCAAGAGAAGACAAGTCGATATTCATTGCGGGACACTGCTACAGCTGACCGACGGTGCCCACAGAACGTTGATCAAGGTGGAGGGCCAAGGGCAACCTGGGGTCGTCATGGCTGGTCTTGAATCAAGCAAGCAACAGGTCATTTACAGCGAGTCCACGAGCAATGAATAAGTGGCGATGCAAACACAACCCATAAAGTCACGAAATACTTATTTGGCTGGACACGGGAACAGGTCAATAGATCTCTTGCCGCCTGTATGGACTGGAAACAATCACCTGCTACCACCACATCCCTCAACAAAATTTGGCGCAGGATTACGACAGAGTTTTATAGTGGCCGCTTGTTTGGGTGGGGGAACACGAATGACAACCGAGCCGCCAGATCCTTCCGGACTATGACGCATCGCCCAGTACTCAAGAGGAATGAGTACTGGCCCAACAGCCTGTCGAAGCGGCTCAGGTGAGCCAAGTTGTATCGGCATTGCCGGCTGGAAGGGAGCCTTCAGTTCCATCGATTGTACACGCGGAGACCTTGACTCAAGCAGAAGAAGTAGATGATGCCTGGAGTTTCAATCATACTGAGTCTATCCGGCAAATAACTCTAGGGATGATTAAGTTATAATGTGGCTTCAAGTATGTTGGGTATAATTCGCACATGCCCCCATAGCTGCCATAGAGCACGGATTACAAAAGTATCTCAAATTCAGAGTATTGGTTCTATGAGTGCGCCGCCATAGAGGTAGAGTGTTAGAAGAGAGAACCACGCCGCCACCCCTCACCAGGGCCCCCCCCCGACCACCCCCCATGAACGTAGGCATCTTTATTGTTATTTGTTGAGCAGATTCCGTCAGGCTTGAACAGTTGAGGATTTAAATGAGTCACGGTCACCCACCTTTTGTTACATATATTAGGCCATGCTGGTGCTCCTAGCCATGAGAAATAAAATTAGCAACCGTGAACTTAGTATACACTTGCCAGGTGATTCCGTTTTTGATGCATAGATATTGATGTTTCTATTTAATAGCAGCCCGATGAAGAATTAGAAAAAGATAGCGTCCGGACAAGAGTTTAAGGACATTACTCGGATTGCTACGCTGGTTATTGGGGCTGTGTCTCACTACGACCGTTAATTGTTGCGTTTGCGGTTGTTGTTAAGTCTGATCCTGTACGTAGCGGCTGTAAGTACGAAGAAATGGAGGACTGCGCGGTTGATTGTTGCGCGATAAATGAGTATGTGTAGTGGTTAGTTCATACATTCCCTGTGGATGTTGGTATATGTTGCGAGCGCGGTGAGTAGTTCAGTCTCGGGCATTAGACAGCTGTGCGTAGCTCCATGTCGTCCTTTGGTATGGGGAGGCGATCACGAGACTCCTGCGGAGCCCTCACAAAATGACAGCTCTCATAAGAACCATCATCCAACCTGAACGGGGAGGTCGCGTTATGAACACAGTATCGTTTGGCCTAGGTAACTCCAGCTGACAGAAAGTTGCCCACTCGGCATCGGAAACTAACAGATTGTTCCAACGGGTCGAAGAAGCACAGATGAAATCAGACACGGTCTGGTGGTGCGCACAGCTGGTTGGCAAGTGCTAATAGCGAGCACGGCGGGTTCAAGGATTAGGAAAACCAGGTCAAGAAACAATGCTGCTCAGGGTGAATAAGCAGGAGCAGAAGTTTGCCTCCATACATGAGCACAATCCAAGAGCGGGGGGGTGGAGATAGAATAGTCGGCTGGTCTGCTGGAGGCATCCGTGAGAGTGCCATCGTGGCCACTAGAATGCACCAAAAGCTTAACATCAAGTAGTTCCCTCCTATTGGCCAATTCCTCACCAATACAACGAAGATGAAGGCTGAACCCCAGCCAGGCACAATGTCACTTGACAGATTTTGTGCTTGGGGATCTACACCCACTGGTTACGAGGGCAAAAACGTATACACCGCGGCGCGAAGAGCGCAGCCTCTTTCATAAATAGTAGAGACACGCTTGCGAAATAAGGAGGTAACTACGGAATCGTAGACATGATACTCTTAAGACACTGGACGTCGAAGAATGGGTAGACGATGTTTATTCTTCCCAACTGAGACACATGCTTTAAAGTTGGAATATACAGATGTTCTGCGAGCGCGACAAACCCACAGGGTGGGAGGACTCTTATAGAGACTAGAGGTGACCCTTGGGAGAAAGTGGGGGGCAGTTCTGTAGCGCGCGTTCGGTTCGGATATGTACGCATCCAATTTTGAAGGTCGTTCCGTCCTAAACCGGCATTAAAGATAAAAGCAAGTGGAAGAGAAGACGACATCCAGAGTCCCACATTACACATGTCAATGAAGAATTCAGGGTGCCCATCCATGCGAACCGTGCTAGAGAACTGCAAAGACGAACTCAGTTTTTGCCCTCGAACGCCCGAGTATTATTCATTGAACATTCCAAACATGTCCTAGACTGATGTATTCTATTATGAAACGTCTTTTAACGGTACAAAACGCAGGACCGCTGAAGAGCAGTGAAGTTTAAAAGCAGTAGTAAGATACGTTTCAAGATTAAGTTATGACATAGACTACTTAGAAAGATGGGTTTGGTATAGCCTGCTACTCAATAGAGCGTCCGGGGTTTGGTTTTGTTTTGTTTTGTGGTTTTTTATCCTCCTCCCACCCGCAGACATCACTTTTTTAAAAACAAGCGTTTGCTCGATTACTGCATACTGTGCTATAGTTTAATCAGGTTGACAACGTAATTTCCCACATTATGCTTGGAAGATTATGAGGTCGGCAGTGTGGAAAACAACACACATCGAGCATTGACACTAGCACAACAAACACACACAACTACCTTTCATGTCGCGTGACGTACCCTGCACTCGCCTCAGGTTGGGAGTGAGAACTCTTGCGCGGACACGTGCCACGACCTATCAGCACACTCTTAGCGTCTGCGCTTTATACATATCAGCCAGATGGGACACTCCAGTACGCTGCCCGGCACCCAGTCACCCTACAGCGTCAGTAGAGAGAGAATGAGAGAGAGAGAGAGAGAGAATAGATAAACGAGAACGGTCTAGTAGATATATTTGCGCTGTGAACATTCTCCTTACACGCTAGGTCCAGGTCTCGGTCAATCTCACTGTCTCCTGTCTGCAGTCGCTGCGCGTATTTTCCATCCGCACTTGTTACAAAGGGCGTGGAAATCCACGCGGAAACTGTCTCATACACCACCCTAGCCCCCATCCCATAGCGACCTTCGGCCTGAATCCGGCTATCGTAATTGGCTTCATTTTCAGTATCTGTATTTGCATGTCTGTTGTATTGAACATTGATACTTTTGGATAATTAAAATCTGTGCGCGGCCGGGACAGTGGGGCACATAGATATGGTCGTGGGTGACGTACAGTTGATCAGTTTCCACAAGCGGCTCTAAAGCAAGCGACAACCCACGCACAAGGGGCACCCACGAAGAATCTGCCACTGTGTAGGACAGGCGTGCATGGAACCTTGTACCGTGATTACGTATTACGCTCTAACCGCGGGGGGGCCCTCTCGAAGTAAGAGGTCAAAGCCCCAGCAGTCCAGTCTAACTGAAATAAAATGGGCGTAGTGAGTAGGGTGTCGGTGTGGTCTCCCTCCTTCTGCTGCACCTCGAAGATCGTGTTCCGGACGGGGGCGGACACCTCTCGTCAGCTGCCAAAAAACGCAGGGACGGAACACAGTAGCACAACCAGAAGTAACAAAGAGGGTCGGCTACCGACGTATCGAAGTTAGTTACGCCAGTGCGGACAGTCCCGTCCTCGGATGGGGGCAGCGCCCCTGGCGAGGTAGATGGTTCGTATTCCCCTCATAGGCTGCTCCCAAGCAGAGCGAGGGAGGATCAAGAATGGAAGGACCGAACCGGGAGAGCAGGGGAGCCGCCGAAACCCGCATGTGTCAATCGTGTGGAGTTTTGAGTAGTGTCTCGTGTACCTTGTTGTGTCTTTATGGTCCCGAGAGGGGGGGGAGACGAGGAGTGGGACGAAAGAAACAGGAAGAAGCAGCTGTCCACCGCGAACTCTCCTATCACAAGCGAAGGGATTGGAGGGAGCAGGATGGACGTATCTGTGACCGAAATAAAACAAAACAAGAGCGGGTGCAATCTCGCGCGCGAGAAAATAAGTCATCACAAGACGGTGTCACGTACACAACTGGTGCAGACGACGAGTGGCAATACAGGATGGGAAGCAAAGAAATGGTCGGAGAGCGAAGAGGGATCGCGTAAAGCCGCAACCAAAAGCGGCGAAAAAAGAGAGAAGGAAGGGGAAAGGAATCCAATGCCCCGTGCTACAACGCAGCTAGCGTGCCGACTACTGGAACAGTGCGGCATAAGAGGCAATGAAGAGGGATTAAAATAGGTGAGCGCGAAATTGTACGATGTGCAATAGGTGGGTGACTGAAAAGAGCCGCGCTCCGGTGTGCGAGAGTTGCTTACAGAGCAGAGCACTGCGCTGCGAGAGGCAGTAGCTGACGCTCGCCTTGGAGGCAGATTTCCAATTAGACGGGAACTTACGGTGCCAGATCTCAGATATGGCAGCAGCACAGGATTAATCTCTGCGGTATTATTGGTGCAGCTGAATGATTTCAAGACCGGCGGCGTGTGACCCCCGGAGGGGCCGAGCGGGGAGATAGGACAGCTTGGATATATCCAATTTTCCCCTCTCTATCTAGCTTACTGACACTTTGTCCCCGAATCGTCAAAACGTAACTATGGTTAAAAAAACAAGGAACACAAACAAAGAGTTAAGTAGACGAGCATGTTGAAAGGAGCATAGGAGCCGTAGGCATCTGGGGTAGAACACCTCGAAGGAGCAACTGGGAGGATTAAGAAGGTGCCTGGGTAAGTGCGTGCGAATGAGCGATAGTGTGTCGTCGACGGTCTTGACCAGTCTTGCCGTAAGTTCAAAAGCAAGTCACCTAAATGTGACTGATTGAATGAGACTTTTCGCTTCGGTGAAATCCAGTCAAACCCAATGAGGGAAAGGACGGGATGGGCGCGTTTTCCATTCGTTTTACCGCAAATAGCGCATTTTCTTTCTTTATATGCCTCAATGTCATTACAGTTTTGGTTAAACATTTTTCCTTGATTGTGGGTACTCTATTTTCGCCATACACTTCTCCTGTATTGCTGTTGTTTCAACAGAAACATCGAACCAGAGTTGATGGACCAAAACTGTTCTCAAACCTGCGCTAATTCAACATTACTGGCATGAATATAAAACCGGTATCGGCGAGGTTTGAATGATGACATAGAGTTATCTTCCTATTAAGCTCAGACGTGAGCTTGTGTTTCATCGTCTTTCAGATTCAGAAAAGAAGAGCGAGGAGGTACTAGAAAAGAGCGAAAGACGCAGAACGTACGGGACTAAGACCCCACGAGAGGACAAGGGAGTGGTAACTCCGCGACGTCTTGCCGTCACCTCACGATAAATAATAACGCACCGGGCCATCTGCACGGACGACATAGCTGACTCCCCAAATCGAAAGTCTGCGTCAGGACTTAAACTGGCCCAGGTAGACACGACGCACGGCGGCCGGGCCAGCAAGAGAGATACGCCGACACTCACCGATACCATTAGAAGTCTGCAGATATACAGGCCAGCGCAATCAGAACAAACGGACAATCGGATCCGTCTTTAACGAGTGAACGAAAAAAAACTAACTAAACGCGCGCGTCGCGCCCTGGCAACTCGCAGTGGAACAGCCTGGTCTGTGAATACAAATACTAAATTCTCAGGTAGGCGGGGAGACTAGCTGCCCAAGGAGTGCCGGGACACACAACAAAAATAACAACAGACAAAAAAAAAAAAATCATGACATCCTTATCGATTTTTTCTCTACGGGCTTGTGTTGACCATAGCATATCTTTTTCTGAACGAGTCGACAAAAAACGAGAATCATCATAGAACAGAAAGAAAGATCAGCGGAGAGAAAATCACAGTGTAGTTTTCTGATAATATTTTCCTGCTCGCTTCCGCTGCGATAGGGTGTATGAATGGATGGATACTATATGCCTTGCAGCATCCAGGCATTATTACTTTAAGCACGGAGGGCGGGGAAGGCGAAGCGAAGAGGAACGATAAAACCAGTGATTGCTGATCGGTGCGAGTATAAAACACGGTCGCTCGCCCTCATATGTGAATCATACAGCTTCCTTGCGCTGCCCCATTTTTAACTTTCAAGAGGTTGTCATTTCATTTTTTTTTGTTTTTTTTCCCATTTTGTTTTTTTCTAGCACGTAACTATGACTAAAGAAACTTAGAGATTACTTCTCCTAACCTGAGGCATTAGTCATGCGGCGGATCGGGTGGCAGGGGGGGGGACAGGCGGTAATGCTGATTATTTAGTTTGTTTTGGTAAACTTTCGACTACATGAATGACAGAGGCGCGTGGCGAATAAAAACCAATTTTTATGTTTAATTTTGTCTACAAAAATACTTTGATCAATTGATTAAAAAAAAACAATCCCAAGGTAAGAACGCAGGGAGTGAATGAGAGTGAGTTTTAGTGCAGGGACAGAATTATACAGCAGACTGAAGAGCATTGACATGTCATCATGGGATGCACAGCATGCTTTCTGGTGCTTCAGGCTAGATAGGAATCCATGGCCAGGAACATGCGATTAATTAATTTCGATACAAAAAGCGGGTCAGATTTTCTTTTCAGCAGGAGTTTGTTGTGCCCTGTTGACTCTAATGTAGGTATTTTCCTCGCCAAACATTCCCCTCACAACATGTGTTACTGGAGCTAGTCCTTCTTGACTCCATAATCTGGCGGGGGTGTAATGTTTTCTCAGGGAATAATATTCAGTCCATTTGCGATCCATTCAAGGTATAGAACTCCGTGTATATGATGTGGTTACTGTAAACGCCTGCGCGGCGCTTGCACTTTGCACTTATGTGTGTTGCCAGCTTGTGTATTGGGCTAATTCTAATAATTTTGAAACAAAACCCTGGAGTGTTTTGTTGCGCGCGCGCGTGTGTGTGTTGGTATATCCTGTCTCCTCCTCTCTCTCGTCGTCTCTCTCATGTCCGTTTCCTCTGTCTCTCATCGCTCATACTCCCCTACTCTTCGTCTTCTCCCTCTCGCCTCACTCTCGGCCTCCTCTCTCTCGTCCATCCTCACGCTCTCCTCCCCTCTCTCTCCTCATTCTCCTCTCTCTGTGTGTCTCTCAAGGCATCTCATTCCATATTACCCAATTCATCAGCCGGAGAGGGGCGGTCACAAACGAATGTGATCCATATTACGGTATTGTATACTACTACAATGTGGATATTAACATATTGACCCCAATCAAGCCATATTAATGCAGCTCAGTATGTCATAATCCGGGGACAGAATGTGAAAGAGCACGCGGCTCGTTTGGAATCATCTACACTAAGACCTTGCTTCAAAACACCTGCGTAATATTTTTTGGTTTCCGCCGGCCTTGGCGGAACCAATATTGTCGGAATTGTGAAGGGTCTTTTCTGTCATTTATCAAGATGCATTTGACTGGCCTCTACAGTTTAAGAGCAGTGAAATATTTTCCGCTGCAGTCTTTCCTTTAATTAAGTCAAATTTCCTTAGCGAACCATCTGGTGATAAATATGGCGAATAAAAACTTTCAGAGATACATCGCTCAATTTGAGAATATGTACCCCTTCCCATTGAGATGCAAAAACGGTTTTTTGATATACTCAAGCACACTTACCCGCTAACGTATTGTGACGATTTTCCGCAGAACTGAGGATGGAAAACTAAAATTCTCTCTTTATTGTTTGTAACTGTTCAAAATGAGCTACTACAGGATGACCTACGACTTAAATTGTTTTTGTCAAACAAACCGAATGTAATGAGGAATTATTTGGGATGCTTACTGAAATTTACTGATGGCATATCCAAAGGTGAGAAGAGTGACATGATCGTGCAATGTTGCTCATTTGTGCATTATTATATGCCTATAAACAAAAGCTTGAAATACTGACTGAAATTTATAAATTGAACTTGTGCTGGTTAAACCCTGTTTTTGAAACTTCGGTGCCATTTTAAGTAGTTTGTCGGCCGTTTGGCCCGAATGCCATGGTAACTTCGTTGTCGGGACGGACTATGATAGAGAGGAGGAGGGGCGAAAAGGGTAAGGATGGGAATGAGGAGGCGGTGGGGTGGGGGAGTAGTAATGGTGCACCTTGAATGATTCCCTGATGTGTAGCCGATATCGGGAGAGGGGGCATTGGGAAATTTGGTGTAAGGCGGTGAGCTGAGTTTAATTCTCCTCTGAGTTTCAGTTCACGAGCCTTGCCTGTAGTGTTAATATAAACCTCATCAGAAAAATAGAGTTTGTGTTATTTGCAGAGTCCATGCATGAAGGCTCTTTTGATTGTATGATATTAGAGTATTCAACGGAAATGGTAAGAGTCTCTACTGACTTTTGAACCTTAAAGAAAACACATCCATTCCATCCACTCTCTCTCCTCTCTCTCTCTCTTCTCTCGTCCTCTCTCGTCGACTCTCTCTCTCTCTCCCCCTTCAGACAAGGAACGAAATAAATTTTTGAGTCGAAGTTCGAAGTTCTTGCCCAGCTATAGAACTCATCTGCATGTGTAAGAACATATTTCAGACGAATTGCATTCGTCGTAATTTGTGAGGAGATATGTCAAACATACATGAAGGTTGTTTACCCCACAAAAACAACAACAATGATGATGATGAGATGCCGCGTGGCAATGACGATTACAACAACAATAGTAGTATTCAAACAACAACAACTACAACAATAATGATAATAAAATAGAGTAAAGTGACGACATGATTGATGATAACAATAATGAATCATTTTTTCAAAATGGAGCGAGCGACTGAATGGCGGGAACGAAGCAAAATTTAGAAAGAGTATGTGTGGGGTTTAGTTGCCGCCATGGACAAACATTGACAAACAAAGCACAGGAAAAGACACGACGTGCAATTTTCGACCTCTTGGGTCTTCTTCAAGCAAAAAAAAAAAAAAAAAAAAAAAAAAAAAAAAAAAAAAAAAAAAAATCAAAAAATCACATTTTACCTTTAGACAGTACAAACAAAGCAACGAAGAGAGAGACTTATCTGAGGTCTAAGTGGTGTGTTTTGTGAGAATGGCCGCCTGAAGGAAATGCTTCTGGCGGCCATAACTCTTTTCACAGCACACCACATGGACATCAGATCAGTCTCTCTTCGTTCTTTGTTTGTACTGTCCTAAATGTTAAATGTGATTTTTTTTTTTTTGCTTGACGAAGACCCAAGAGGTCGAAATGCATCGTGTCTTGTCCTGTGTGTTTTGTTTGTCAATGTCCTTGGGCGGCAACTGACCCCCACTTCTTTCTAAGTAATAATAATAGTAATAACCATGATAATGAATGAATGAATGATGAATGATTATGATGATGATGATGATGATAACCAATAATAATAATAACAAACAGTAAAAATAATGATGATGATAATAATACACATAAATGATAACAATGATACTGCAGGCAGGTAAAATGGTAAATCGATAGGGGATGAAAGCAAGGGTTACCGGCAGACGGTCGTTCTTAACCAATCCAGCAGATGCCTGCAGTTGCAGTCATCTGTCTGTCCATATCCTCTACAAACAGTACTGCCAAACGAGAAAACGAAACGTAATAAACGATATGACATTCTGGCTCTGCGTGATGTCAGCCAATGAAGACAAAGTCCGCGACCTTCTCCCCCCCCCCCCCCCCCCCCCCCCCCCCCCCGCCGCTTCCCTCTTCCCCTGTTAAACTGCAAAGTTTGTACACAAGCCGGGCGCCTCAAAGGCGGAGTGACGGGGGGCCATGAAATCACCCACGGTGTCCATCCAAGCGGCAACAATGTTGACCTAATGACAAGGCGGTGCCAGGCCAAAGCCTGCCGTGTCAGCCCCTCGCTCCTCACGGGGAGGGGGGAGGGGTGAATGGGGGGGGGGGGGATATAGGGGTGTAGGAGGACGGAAGAGAGGGTTGGGGAGGGAAGGGGGGGGGGGGGGGGGGGTCGGGTGCGGGAGAGGTAGAGTAATGCTCTGAGCGTTCAAGCATGTAAAAATGTTTGCGATTTTCGTGCAGATTTTTTCCTGTGACCCAAATGACCAAACTGGCAATACTGGGCAGAATTCGAGTAACGTCTGAAAAAAAAAAAAGTTATTCTGATTCATTTCCCATAAACAATAAACAAAGTAACGTCTGGTGTCAAAGTACAGTGACGTCAGACGGAAAGTGAAACATGAGAACTAAAGTGAAATCACTGAGCCCCCAAATGACCGGAAAACCAAACTATATGAAAGGAAAGTGTAACGGGCTTCGACCTGTTGGTCTTCTTCAGGTAGAACAGAATAATTTTGAAAGCAATGAAAACAAGGATGACTGAAGAGTCCCTTCTCTTTTCGATCCCAATGCAGTATGTGGTCTTGGGATGGCATTTTAAAAAGAAGTGATTTTTGTTTTTGTCCGTGGTGAGAGAATAACATGCGCAATACTCTCACACCGACATAATTTATCTCGTTAAAAAAAATGTCCCCATTCTTTCAGTAAATGATACATGAACAATGTAACTGACATCCCTCGTGGTCAGACGATTACAGGCATATGCCCCATATCAACAGGCTTCATCTGTTTGATAACTCCAG
>JADBJO010000850.1:544322-545616 GCA_016801955.1 Conus betulinus
AACTGGCTGGGGCTGTCGCCATCTTGCCAGAGAAAAAAAAAAACTCTTGAAAAAACACTTACAGAAGAAACATGCATCAACAACAAATTCATAACGCGATAGCCGATCTCTTTAAGGCAAACACATTTTTGGTCACATTGAGTTCGCCAGCCATTAATCTTTATTCATCACTAGTAGTTTGTTTTAAAATAAAAAAAAAAAAGACTATGAAATAACAATTGAATGTAACCCCCCTCCCCACCTCCCACCCCCACCCAGCCCCCCCCCCACCCTCTCCCCCCCCCCCCCCCCCCCCACCCCCCCCCCCCCCAAAAAAAAAAAAAAAAAAAAAAAAGAAAAAAAAGAAAGAAGAAAAGAAAAGAGTTAACATTGTTCTGACTCCATTTCCCATACAGTCCTTTCGAATGAGACTATAACCCGAGGTTCCGGGTGTGAACGCACGCATATCTTGCACATACGTAAAATCCCATCACCAACTTTTGCAAGAGAAGGCCAGTTTTGGATGTTGGTATGGAAGACACGTTACACATAGCATGCACCTTCCCCGAAGATGGCTACCTTGATGGCGGTTAAAAAAAAAAAACGGTCACGGTCACACACAAAACGTCCACTCCCTTTGTTTGGGTAGGTGGGATTTATTCTTGACTTTCTACACAGGGAGCGTTCGCACAGGAGTATCAGCCAGCGTATGCAGAAAAGAAAACCATAAGAAAGAAAGAGGAAAAGAACAAGATGCAAACGCGCATATAAACGTACTCCCAGATTACCTTGATATGCGTGAAATATTCCATAAAGAAGAAAAAAAAACGTTTTGGGCCGTTATAGCCGTTAGTAACGGCTTTTCTGATCAATTAAACCATCGGGCATCATCCGTGACCCATAATGAACTACCTAAAATTCTTCAGAATGATCGGCCATTCTGAGATATTCCATAAAGAAGAAAACCGTTTGGGGCCGCTCTAGCCGTTAGTAACGGAAGAAAAACCGTTTAGGGCCGTTATAGCCATTACTAACAGCTATTCTGGTAAAATAAAAAATGAAACATCATCCTTGACCCACAATGAACATAACCTATAAGTTTTCAGGAAGATCGGCCAAGTACTTTCTGAGATATTCCATAAAGAAGAGGAAAAAAACCGTTTTGGGCCGTTATAGCCGTTAGTAACGGCTATTCTGGTAAAAATAAAACATCGGGCATCATCCGTGACCCATAATGAACCTACCTACAAGTTTTCGGAAAGATCGAAAAAGCATTCTCCTTGTTTTTCTTTCCCTTTTCTTTCTCCCTTTTCCG
>JADBJO010000851.1:0-2500 GCA_016801955.1 Conus betulinus
AAGCCTCATTGAGGGCTTATTAATTCTTTAAAAAACGTTGCATGTTTACAGTTTTAAACAAACCCAACACGCCATGTTACATTTCTCATGTTAAAAACTGAAAGTCTGTTTTAATATTACCTCTAAAACAACAACCACAACAAACACAACACCATTATGTTGCATGTTTCCTGTTTAAAAATGACAGCCCAAAAAACATTCTAATTGACTCGCTCTGTGGAAAGAACCCTTTGTTTGAAGTCTTTGCCGTTGTGTGCGTGCCTGTTGTTCATTAAACAATTTGTGTCTTCCTTTCTGGTCATTGGGTTTGCGGCTGGTGTGTGTGAACCCGTTGTTAACGTCGTGTCCGCTTTCGCGGCTCCCTCAGCGGTCCACTCCACATCTTGGATAAAGTCTGTGTTCTCTTGCAGATTGCCCAGGATGGCCGTGAATTTTGTGTGTCCAGCACTTAGAACCCCTATTTATAACCTTCTTAGAAAATGGTCTTCAAACTGGTATCTGGAACCTTAGAACTAACTTGTGCAGTCGCCTTCTGAATTCAAACCTATCTCCAACCCCATCCTCTCCCATGTGTTTGTCAGTCATTGCAAAAGGAAAAATAAGATGAATGAAATAA
This sequence comes from Conus betulinus, assembly GCA_016801955.1. Lineage (NCBI taxonomy): Eukaryota > Metazoa > Mollusca > Gastropoda > Neogastropoda > Conidae > Conus > Conus betulinus. Next base: position 617 of record JADBJO010000851.1, read on the forward strand.
ACGAATAGATAAATAATGTAATAGATAATAAAATAGGTAATAAACAATGAATAAACAAACAAATAATAAATAAATAATAAACAATAGATAGACGATAGACAATAAATGAATACATACATATACATACATACTATACATGATGCTGCATGCATGCTACATACATACATACATACATACTCCTACATTACATCATGAATAAGCAAATGACAAATAGATGATTGAAGAAAGAGTCCTTTATCCCAGCCGAACGATGAAAAACAATGGCATACAGAGAGCATGCTTAAACAAAGGCAAAGGTATAGTTGTGAAAACACACACACACACACACCACACACCCACACACACACCACCCACACACACACACCACACACACACACCACCACCATACACACACACACACCAGATCAGCCAACAAAGTACGTTGTATTGTGGTACGCTCATTGCTCTGGGGCCAGGGATGCGCACGTGTGGACTGTCTTCATCTTGCTGACAGAATGATAAGATGGCGGGGAAACCAGGTTCGCTGTATCGGGATGTATGGTCCCGGGGACTAATTTGGTACTCCGGCCTTCCTTTCCTGCCTGCTTTCTTATCTGCTTGCCATACGCCGATTGTGCGTGAAGTCGTACAAAATTCCCACTTCGTCGGTCTGGAATTCTGTCGAGAGGCGAACTGTCTGTCTGTCTGTCTGTCTGTCTGTCTGTCTGTCTGTCTGTCTGTCTCCCTCTCTCTGTCTCCCCCCCCCCCTCTCTCTCTCTGTACGACTTTGTATCTGTGTCAAAATTTGTCTGTCTGTCTGTCGGACTATCTGTCTGTTTATATGTCTGTCTATGTCTATCTGTCTCTCTCTCCTCTCTCTTCCTCCTTCTTTATCTTGTTCTATCTGACTGCGGTGCGTGCGTGCGTGCGTGAGTGAGTGAGTGAGTGAGTGAGTGAGTGAGTGTGTGAGTGAGTGAATGTGTTGTGTGTGTGTTGTGTGTGTGTGTGTGTGTGTGTGTGTGTGTGAGAGAGTTGTGTGTGTGTGTGTGTGTGTGTGTGTGTGTGTGTGTGAAAGAGATCGAGAGAGACGAGAGAGAGAGAAGAGAAGAGCGCGAGCGGGAGGAGAGAGAGAGAGAGATCGTCGTGAGAGAGGCCAAGTCAACAAATCCACAGAGCAAACAACGGAAACAATGCGAAAATAATCAAAACATGAAGCGAGTATAAGACTCAAACAAGTAAAACGCGGTAACGCCGTTGTAAAAGCAAATTTTCGGTTTATTACAAACCTTCTTCAGGCTAAAAGGTTGGGGAACATAAAAGCGAGGGGGAAAAAAAAAAAAAAGAAAAACCAGAAAGAAAAAGCACAGGCACCAACACAGTTCCATCTCTGAACACTCCGTCAGTCCACAGTGACCATTGGCATTTTAATGGCAACACAGTTCATGCGCAACACAGTTCAATGCAGCACAGTTCATGGCAATACAGTTCATGACAATACAGTTCATGGCAACCACAGTTCATGACAACACAGTTCATGGCAACACAGTTCATGACAACACAGTTCATGGCAACACAGTTCATGGCAGCACAGTTCATGGCAACACAGTTCATGGCAAACACAGTTCATGGCAACACAGTTCCTGACGACACAGTTCATGGCAACACAGTACACAGTTCATGGCAACACAGTTCATGGCAACACAGTTCATGGCAACACAGTTCATGGCATGGCAACACAGTTCATGGCAACACAGTTCATGGCAACACAGTTCATGGCAACACAGTTTATGACAACACAGTTTATGGCAACACAGTTCATGCAGCACAGTTTTATGGCAACACAGTTCAAGGCAACACAGTTCATGGCAACACAGTTCATGACAACACAGTTCATGCAGCACAGTT
>JADBJO010000851.1:12500-20000 GCA_016801955.1 Conus betulinus
TACCCATGGGGAAACAGAAGGTATCAAGAAAAACACTTCATGTCTGTTTGTAGCAGATCGACAACAGACGGCATCAGGATAACATGTGACGTCTCCTTGTGTTCGTCAACAGCTGATATCAGAACAAACATGTCACCTTTTTTTCACTTGTTTGAATTTTTTTTAACCTGCATATCTACAACAGACGACAACAGCAAAAGATGGTCCCTTTATCAGGGCACGGGCACATCTACAATAGACGACAACAGCCAAAGGTGGTCGCTTTATCAGGGCATGGGCACATCTACAACACACAACAACAGCCAAAGGTGGTTTGTCTATCAGGGCACGGGCACACTCTACAACAGACAACAGCCAAAGGTGTTTCTCTCTCAGGGCACGGGCACAAAGAGGACAGGAAGACATCAACATCATCGCCATTCTCTGACGACGTTGTCTTCATTGGTCTGTGCATGAAGCACACCAACATAAAGTGAAGGCTGGCCATGACTTCAACACCAACACAAAGTGAAGACCTCAACACCAACACAAATTGAACACCTCAACCCCAACACAAAGTGAAGACCTCAACACCGACACAAATTGAAGGCTGGCCATGACTTCAACACCAACACAAATTGAAGACCTCAACACCAGCACAAATTGAAGACCTCAACACCAACACAAACTTGGACTTTTTTTTTTTTTGGGCTGTCCCATCTTTTGCGCCACCACAGTGGCAGTGCATCCACGCCTCTCATTCCGACACCCCGTCCACAGCCACAGCCCAGTCGGTCCCGCGGCAGCACTGGCACCGACAATCCACAGGGAGCAGTCAATGTCATGTCGTCAAGAGGCAACCAACCGGAGGAGACACTGCACTGCTGCAGAGTCGCTGCGGTGGTGTTCACTGGCACCTGTTCTGATCCAACATACGCAGGACACCACCTACTAAGCCCCCTACTGACGACAATAATTGCTTAGTCGCGAAGCCGGCGTGAGTGAGCTCTCCCTCCGGAGGGGCGCCACCACGTCCGTCCAGTGACACCTCCCATGGACTCTGCGATACCGGTGACCCCGATGGAACCAAAACCAAGGCCACAGACGTGGAGAGGACATCGAAACTAAGGTCACCATAAGAGCAGGGCATGAAGGGCCACAGATTTTGAGACTTTTTTATGCTGATCGATGAGAATGAAGATGATTAAGATGACGCTACGGATTTCCATTTCGGTCTGAGACTGCATGACAATGCTGTACTTTACGCTTCCTTTCATGATATATCCCGGCGTCAACCAGGCCCGAGAGATACAGACACCTGCAGTGTTAGTCAGGAAATTTGAACAACACTCTCAGAGACGCATCCATTAAGTGGATGAGACTCGACTGTGTGGTCCAAGTCTTCCCAACTGAGCCCGTAGCAAACTCAACTCTGGGAAGGAGCCGGTCGGGGCAAAAAAATCCCACATGACTCTGATGGGAATCAAATCCATGACCTCCCAGCCGGGAATCCGCGACGCTAACCACTTCGCCACGGCGGCTGGTACGTGGACAAAGCTTAACCTGCAGGTTCGAAAAGTGAGCGTGTGCTCAAGAGAGAGAGAGAGAGAGAGAGAGAGAGAGAGAGAGAGAGAGAGAGAGACGACGCAGGGAGATCAAAAGTACCAATAGCAGTGCACACACACACACACACACACACACACACACACACACATGCATGCATCATTTTGGCTCAAAACAGACAAAAGCAACGACAGCAACAACACTTTAAAGGGAAAAAAAAAAGGTGTGAGTGTGGGTGCTTGGGTGGGCTGGGAATTGAGGAAGGTCACAAGGGAGACAACTTCAGTGGCAGCAAATTAGTTCGGTGGCTGCTTAATACGTTCCACTGATTCCTGTGGAACTAATCATTTTTGTTGTGCCAGACCAGACTCAGGAGAGACGTGAGGCAGGAGGAAAGAGGCAGGATGGTAGTAGTGGAGGAGGGGGCGGGGTGAAGGCGGCAGGTGGAGGTGGGGGCAGAGGGGAGGGGGGGGGGGGAGATGTGTGGTTGGTTTCAGGGATGGGAGGGTTATAATGCAAACATACTCATGATTCGTGGAGTGTGTGTGAGTGATTGTGGGGGTGAGCGATGTAGAAGCGGGGATGGGGAGGGGTTGGGTTGTGGGGAGGGGTGGACAGGGAGGGAGATGGAGGGGTGCTGATGTTACTGGTGTTGTATTTTCTTTCCTCCTTTCTGTTAGGGAATTAAGGAAGGGCTGAAAGGATTCAGGAACATGTACAACCCCTCGTCGCTGATTCTCTCTCTCTCTCTCTCTCTCTCTGTCTGTCACTGCCTCTGTCTCTGTTCCTCTGTCTCTGTCTGTCTCTCTCTGTCTGCTTCTTTGTCTGTCACTATGTCTCTGTCTGTCTGTCTGTCTGTCTCTGTTGTTTACCTATGTATTTATCGATCTGTGTGTCTGTCTACCTATCTATGTGTCTGTCTACCTATCGATCAAGGATGAAGTATTTATACACATATATGTGTAGGTATGTATGTGTCCATTTGTCTCTCTCTTTCGTTCTGTTTCTCTATCCCTCCATCTACACATTCGTGTATATGTGTGTCTTTTTCGACCATTTGACTATCTCGAAAAAAAGGTTGAGGATAAAATTTGATAAATCTTTTTGTTATCTGTCTGTCTCGAACAAAAAGTTGAGGACACCATCCCAGTAAAGTAGCATTATGTCATAATGAAAACGTCACATGTATACATCTGTACTGAACAGTAATGTAGCATTATGTCATAATGAAAACGTCACATGTATACATCTGTACTGAACAGTAAAGTAGCATTATGTCATAATGAAAACGACATGCATATGCATCTGTACTGAACACATTCGTAGCTTCGGAAAAGGGAATGCAGGGACATAACTCCTGGTCCTTCTTAAAATGACATGAGTATGTACTCGTATTAAGCAAATCGTAGTTCAAGAAAAAAACAACTGCATAGAAGTAACTCTCTCGTCGTTATTCATTAACAAATGACACACTCATGCACATGTATTGAACGCATTAGCTGCCAAGAACTGGACGGAAACAACTGTTCGTCAATATGTATTCGATGACTGCAAAATGAGCACCTTTTTCTACTGTGATTTAAATGAAGAGAACACACACACACACACACACACACACACACACACACACACACACACACACACACACAGAATTATAAAGTGACAGTAAATATTAAACCCTATATCAACCTATACGATATTTACTGCATTCTCTTTTGAGAAGAAACCTGTTTTGTACGCTTGAATATGTGTGTGTGTGTGTGTGTGTGTGTGTGTGTGTGTGTGTGTGTGTGTGTGTGTGTGTGTGTGTGTGTGTGTGTGTGTGTGAGAGAGAGAGAGAGAGAGTGTGAGTGTGTTTGTGTGTGTGTGTGTGTGTGTGTGTGTGTGTGTCAGTGCACGCGCGCACGCGTATATATATATATATATATATATATATATATATATATATATATATGTGTATGTATATGTGTATATATATGTGTGTGTGTGTGTGTGTGAGTGTGTGAGAGAGAGAGAGAGAGAGAGAGAGAGAGAGAGAGAGAGAGAGAGAGAGAGAGAGAGAGAGAATATTTTTGACCTCATTCCTGGCATTTCACCCAAGGCGATACAAGCTAGGCACACGAACACTGTGCATTCAATGGCTCCATGTTCACCATTTTGCGAGCGATGCTCTGTATATATTTGACGCCCCTCGCACCGCACGTGGACGCTGTCTGACCCTCGCTGTGCACAGTCTGTCTTTTGATGTGTCCGCCTTGTGTACCATTAATCTGAGCAATGCCAGTGAACCAGATGATGAGAAATCTACTTTAGGTCCAGCTGATGTTATTTATAGTCCAGTCGACCGTAGGGACCACACATAGGCATAGAGTTGGTCAAACACAGAACTATGCACAAGATGAAATCAAGGGGAAAGAATACCGAGCAAGCCAGTTCCTGAATGTCGAAAGACTATTCAACTCCACCTTTTACACAAACTACACGTCAACTGATCAAACATTAAATTTTTATTTGATCTCATGAAAAAAAAGAGTACAGAAAGAAAGAGGGAAAGAAAGAAAAGAAAAGAAAAGTTAGGAAAAAGAAAAGAAAACATGATGTCAGGTAGAACGTCTGGGCATAACGTCTCCATGAAGTCTGTTGAAAATGCTTCGGTCTAATGCCCGGTGTAAAATACCTCCATAAATATTGATTTGACACAGAGAAGCAATTACACGATAACCCACCAGAGACCTTTTTCAAACTGAAAAAAAAAAGGACTGACCTTGAATTCAAGCTGTACAGAATTGCCTGGTTTTCATCTTAGGACTAAAACAGACTGCACTTTGAATAAAGTCAACAATTTTTGTTGCAACTGAAAGGAGAAACAGACACTGTAGACTGTCTTAGTTTCCCGAACACTGTTCTGTCCGCTGTACTGAGTTTTATAACAACTTTGGCAAGCTGTCACGCGGAACACTGTTCTGTCCGCTGTACTGAGTTTTATAACAACTTTGGCAGCTGTCACGCGGAACACTGTTCTGTCCGCTGTACTGAGTTTTCACAACAACTTGGCAAGCTGTCACGCGGTAATATATTACCACGCACAGAAGGAAGTAGACTGAAAATAACAACTGCGATTACGATTGGATGGGAAAAAACAAAAACAAACCAAACGAACACACAGGCAAACAAACGAAACGAAACAAACGAACACGCAGGCAAGCACACAAAACAAAACAAACGAACACACAGGCAAACAAGCAAAACAAACACACGAACACACGGGCAAAAACACACAAAACAAAACAAACGAACACACAGGCAAACAAGCAAAACAAAACACACGAACACACGGGCAAAACACACAAGTCAAAACAAACGAACACACAGGCAAACAAACAAAGAGAGAAAAGAGAAGCTTGAGCTGCGGACTGCTGCTATGACCGAGTACAGAGCAGAGGCTTGGCAGTGAGAATGCCGAGGTTTCCTTCTACCAATCAGCGGACATTACTATTTTAGGTGCATGGAAGCAATAGCTATGACTGAAACATAAACCGGAAAGATTTTCTCTTTGACCCCTAATCCTTTAAGACATAGTTCATATTGAAGGTGAATTGATTATAACATGAACAGAAGCTGAAGCAGACAAAAGATCGTTTAACCTTTGTCGTGGTTTTCCATCGTTGGCTTTTGTCTTCTTTTTTTCTTCTTCTTTTGTTGCATTAATGAATATTGTTTTGTATGTCCATTTTTTTTTTTTTCCGAATTGGCTTTTTTTGTTTCATTATTTATGAAGATTATTGTGTATTACAGATTCTGTTAACTTCTTTCCGATCAGGCTTTTAAAAAAATCATGAAGATTGTTGTGAATGTACAGTTCTGCTAACTTCTATCGATCGGGCTTTTTAGTCTTTTTTTAATTTACAAAGTTTGTTGTGTTTGTCCAGTTTTGTAAACTTCTTTCCGATCGTTCTTTCTTTTCTTACCTTCTCTTTTTAAAATGAAGATGGTTGTGGCAGTCCAATTATGTTCACATCTTTCTTTCTGATCGGACTTTTTAAAAACTTATGAAGTTTGTTGTGTTTGTCCAGTTCTGTTAACTTCTCTCCGATCGGCTTTTTAAAAAGATGAATGAAAGTTGTTGTGTATGTCCATTTCTATCATCTTCTCTCCCATCGGGAGGAGACCTGTGAGGTTCACCTGTCGAAGACACAGTGCACAGGACGATGTGCGCTGTGGCGTTGACGTCACCGGGGCCGATTGGCGGGCACGTAATCTCGGTGACGTAGATTTTCGCCCGTTGGTTTCCGCTCCATGGACTTCCGCTTCATGGACTTCCGTTTCCTGGACTCCCGCTACATGGACTTCCGCTTCCTGGACTTTCGCTCTATGGACTTCCAATCCATGGACTTCCGCTTCCTGGACTTCCGCTGCGATGGCGCAAACACAAAAAAATTACATAGTCAATCAATCCATCTCTCATTTTATCATTCAGACACAAACACAGAAACACAGAAACACACACACACACACACACACACACACACCACACACACACACACACACACACACACACACACACACGCACACACACACACATGCACACACACACACACACACACACACACACACACACACACACACACACACACACACACACACACACACACACACACACACACACACACACACACACACACACACACACACACACTCATACACACATACACGCACGCACGCACGCATGTATTTTCCAGAACTTACCAGGTCTTGTTTCTTTTGTTAAGTCCTTGATGATTAGTCCAGTAGGCTCTTTTTTGTAACAAGTGTTCCGACAGATATGAGCGCTTAACATTTTGGTTATACCAGATATCCTGTACTCCTTAATGTTTTAATACTTGCTTTGGGCTAATGTTAATTGTAAAGAATTTTGTATGAATCACTATATATAACTAACTGCTCGTCACAAATCTCTTATCGGTCCATCACACACACACACACGCGCGCACACACACGCACACACACGCACACACACAGCACACACACACACATACACACACACACACACACACACACACACACACACACACACACACACACACACACACACACACATGCATATACACGCGTGCGCGCGCGCGCATGCATACACACGCTACTTCCCTAACTCTGTCTAAAATCATTTTATGTGAATAGACGTTAAATTGAAGAACGAACGAACGAACGCACGCACTCTCTCACTCACCCACGCACACATGTAAGCAAATTCGCGCGCGCGCGCGCGCACGCGCGCGCGCGCGCGCGCACACACGCATACACACACACACACACACACACACACTCACACGCACGCACGCACGCACGCGCACGCACACACACACACACACACACACACACACACACACACACACACACACACACACACACACACACACACACACACACACACACACAGTTTTTCTTCTTCTGAAACGCTGACGCAAAATCAATGTGTTTGCACTCCACGAACAAGCTGGTATTGTGGTGTCACATCTCTTGAATCAGTCAGTCAGTGCGTATTCATTAACTCGTGAACGGCCTCAACACGAGAGAGAGAGAGAGAGAGAGAGAGAGAGAGAGAGAGAGAGAGAGAGAGAGAGAGAGAGAGAGTGTGTGTGTATGAGAGAGAGAGAGAGAGAGAGAGAGAGAGAGAGAGGAGAGAGTGTGGGGGGGGGGGGGGGGAGGCTGAAACAAAAACTTACCTCTCCACGTAATGATTCCAGACATTTTCCGATGAAGGAGAAAATTACCCCATGTCCCTCTCTTTGTAACTGATACAAAGCCAAACTCATGATTATCGTTATGGAATGGAAACCTTCGTCCTTTCAGCCTAGCGTTTTGGGGCAAAAGATATGTTTCGAATGACTTTGCATCGTAGAAAACCAAACAAGATATGATCTATCTATCTATCTATCTATCTATCTATCTATCTATCTA
>JADBJO010000851.1:30000-32500 GCA_016801955.1 Conus betulinus
ACATTCCTTGACGTCACCCACACCCTGCTCCAGCCACACAATTCATATCTAAACAAACATGATCTAACACGTTGGGCCAAGTGGTCGTTTCTCGATGATCAAGATCACAGAGCATAGCATAAGCCTTCTTGGGTCATCTGTCATTTTGACATCTGCAGTATTTTAAACCAATAAGGATACATTGTGCAACAAAATTAATAGTGACAGGATGTCTGTTCAACTCGTTTTAAACTAAATCGTTTGGAGTACTAAGACTAATACCTAAATACTTCTTCAGGGCATATAAATGCACTTTTTCACAATACTGAGCTGCTTTATTAAAAGTAAGCATCTCACATCCATACTGCATAATAGGAAGCACATGATGAACAGAGTTAATAGGAATCACTATTGAATAAACGTTGACGTTGTAAAATACACAAAAAATCTTCTTTCTTCGCTTTGCTAGCTAAATAACTATAGGCAGTGTTGAAACTCAGTTTTGTCGTAAAATAGATACCTCAATACTTACAGGCATTAACAACAGGCATGACTTGTCCATCGAAAAAGCATCTTTCCCTTGCCCCTTGATAACCCCCTTTTCGAAAAACAACAACAATATTACTTTTACCCCAGTTGACCGTCAAATCCAGTGTTGCAGCTGATCTTTGTAAACTGTTTAGCAATACATCGGCTAATAGCAAAATAAATAACTTAAATGCGTCGAGCGAAAATGTTGCCCCATGTCAACCAGTTCTAATTACATCTGGCGCTAATTCGTTAATAAACAAAGAAAACAAAACTGGTCTGCATATAAACCCCTGCTTAACCCCCGAAGAACAATAAATAGACTTAGTAAGTTAAACCCACATCTAACACGTGTTTTTTACACTTAAATACATGCTGCGAACACAACGTAATAGCTTACCTTAATACCGTTCTTCACTAAAATAGTCCAAAGCGGATTTCTATTCATAGTATCGAAACATTTCTGAAAATCAATAACAGGAACATAAAACTTACCGTTTCGGGACTTATCAAATTGCTTCTGAACATATGCTTGTAAAGTGAACAAGCGAATAACCGTGGAATAACCTTTTCTAAATCCTGCCTGGCACTCACCTGTTAAATTATTTTCTTCAACCCACGACTGCAATCGTTGATTTATGATAGAGCCATACACTTTACTACACACATTAAGAAGACTAATACCTGTATACTTTCGTGGATTGTTAACATCACCTTTCTTGTGCAGCGGTAAAATAATAGATTCCGCCCAAATGTCTGGATAAACACCCTATCAAAAAGTACATTTAGAAACTTAACAAGAAAAGGTAGGTTTCAAAACAGAGTGACTGAGGGTGGAAAATGAAGCAAAATTTTAGAAAGATAGGGGGTTACTTACCGCCAAAGACACAAACAGAGTGCAGGACTAGACACAATGCACTTCGACCTCTTGGGTCTTCTTCAGGCGAAAAACAGGCGTGTGAAACAATGGGGTTTTTAGCTTGTTTTGTAGAATAGTGTGATATATGTTAGTGGCGGTAGTCATTAGGGTGGATTGATAATAGTGTTTAGTGCCCCCCTCCAAATTATAATAATAAGAATGATAACAACAACAACAACAACAACAATAATGATAATAATAATGATAATAATATAATGATAATAAAAAAGCAATCAATAATTGAATAAACGACTTTAATCGGTGGTGATGGTGATGTTGTTGTTGTCTCGTTCGCCATTTCTTCAGATGGATTCCCCCGTCTCCTGGACAAAGGTGGCAGTATGTCGCAGGTCCTCCAGTCCTCCGTAGAGCTTCCGGGCCACTGGTATGGGTCGGGCCAGGTTTTCTCTCGGAGCGCTTGGTTGAGAGGGCAGGACTGCAGCAGATGTTCTGTTGTCTGGCTGCCTGTTCTGCAGGGGCATTGCTCTGTGTTGCCGATGCGGAGTTTAGAGAATAGGTGGTGTTTCAGGCGGTTGTGGCCTGTCCTGAGCCTGAAAATGGCTACCTGCTCTCGACGAGTCAACAGGTAGCACAGGTCTGCTCTGTTGTGGCGTGGATGCTGCTGTTTCCACTTGTTCTGCAGCTTGGCTTTAATGATGGTCCTGGGTTCAGAGTAGCTGGTGGATCTGTCCATCTGCTCCTTTGTAGTGTCCTCCTTTGCCAGGGAGTCAGCAGTCTCATTGCCGAGCACGTTGCAGTGGGAGGGAATCCACTGCGGGTGACTGTGTGACTTGTGCAGAGGGAGGCGAGAGATGAGGACAGATCGTTGAGCTCTGGGTCTCTGTTGGACTGAAGGGCCTGCAAGATGGACAGGGCGTCGGTCAGGAAGACAACGTTGTGGCTGGCATAGGGGCTGATCTCTATGTGAGCTGCTGCTGTTTTAAGGGCTTCTGCTTCGGCTCTGTAGTTGGTGGAGTACAGGCCGGTAGTGAGGCAGATCTTTTCTTCTCTGCCTCCTGGACATTGAACATAGACTCCTGCCCCTCCATTCCGAATGGCATCTGCTGCAGAGCC
>JADBJO010000851.1:37500-55000 GCA_016801955.1 Conus betulinus
TTCACTATTTCCTGAATTTATTTTTTTTCTTACTCACTATCACACACTGGGGATAGCCTGTAATAAATGATATCACTCTCCATGCGCACGTCCTGTATGTTCATGTTTGGCCACTGCAAGAATCGAAACAAATTCATTGTTGATTCATCGATGACAAAAGATCTTAATCTGAATTAGACAGGCATTCGAAAAAAAGCGCAGACCTCCGTCGTAGTCAAACGGATCCAGGCTCCGTGGCCCTTTGATCCAGATCCGTACCGGAGATCCACATCAGCATATAACCCCTTGACTGCCGCCCGACAGGTCCAGTGGTCAGTGAAAAGCTGTGTCCCCCTGGTGATGAGATGGGACAGACAGATGAGCACCATAGATCCTTCCTTGTCTTCGTTTCTTTCACATGGGAAAATGTCTGTTCTCAGGAATCCACCGTTTAATTCGGGTCTGCCTCACGAATCTGGGCCAAAATTTCGTTTTTTCGTTGTTCGGCTCCGTGGCATTTTCTCGTCAATTTGGTTCAATTCGATGAAGTTCTTTTCGCCTTACCTTGTAAAGGAACAAACGAACGATCCAACGGGTACAGATGAAAATGCTTCTGGTGGAGCTAGCAAGAATCCAGTACACAGGACAAGCAGTTTGCTAGGCCATAGAAAATCGTTTCGTTTCAATCATCGACAAACAAACGAGAACAAACAGACCTCTCAAGAATGGTGTATTTTTTCACCAGCTAAGGTTGTAGTTCTGGTGTTTTGTGATTTGGCTGTCGTGTCTTTTGTGTCCCTCCGGGGCTATCATTTATACGCAACTCAGTCTGACTGTCCTGTACATAGCTGCATCTGGATTCGTCACGTCACCGTCCGCAGCACGGATGGGGCAAACGCTATCAGGTCAACAGTAAGTTCGTCGTAGAGCAACCCAGCAGCGAAGACACTGCAATGCATTGCTGCCAAGTCGTTTTCTGAGTGGAGTTCAGCGGTGCAGTTGTGTACCCAGCATACACAGAGCGTAGTTCTAGTCTTTCGTTGGAGCCATTCCTTTTTGTTATTCATTTCCTTTTTAACTGCCCTGTACTATTTGTTACAGCACCACGCTTAAGAATGTTGTGTGGTGTCCCGGTAACTCCCACAGAGAGGTGGAGGAGGGAGGAGGAGGAGGAGAAGAAAGAAGGAATAGAAGGATAATAATGATAATAATATGACGTAGAAGGAGATGACGAAGAAGAGAGATGTTAATGGAAGCACAATTGTACTTCCTCCAGGTGCGAAGACATTTCTGTATGCTGTGACCACAAACTGTCCACATTTCTACCTCTTTGAACTTTTTTCCATACTTCAATGATTCGTCCGCTCATCTGTGGCAGGACTGGCACTCCTCCATGATCGTTTGAAAAACTCTGTGAGATTAATTGTGCTTGTTTGTAATCGTCAGAGTGTTTCGTGACATAACGCGATAGACCAAAAGGCGCCCGCCGATCTTGAATAAATGTTATTTTGATGTCTGCATTTCTTCTTTGTTATGGCTGTGGCTGAGGATTCTTAACGCGGGGTGTACGGGCCAGTTTGGATCTTTTCGCAAACGTGTTCAATTTAGGGAATTTTGCCTGTTTGCCACGTGAAAACGTACCGCATGCAGGGTTATTTAAGAGCTGTGAACACGTAACTTTCACAAGAGAACAAGTTACCTTGATTCTGTGTTACCTTCAAAACCATGTCAGATTTATCGTGCCGCACACAGCAGAGACGATAAGGATTGCGTACAACACTCATCTGAAAACTCATCCGGCACAGAGTACACCGCCTATCGCGACGTAGCCAAACAAGAAAATGACCGCAGCCGTACCCACGCCCAGTGCCGCCTTCACGCCCGTATTCTTGAATCAACATTCTTATTTTTTTACCGCCTCTTCATCAGTGTCTCAACTGATGGAAATGCAACCTGAAGTTGTTGATTTAACCCCCTTCTCGCCCGTCTTGACTCCCCCTTCCCTCCTCTCCACCCACACCCCCCCCCGCCCTCCTCTGCTTTCCCTGCGTCTGTGTGCGGCGCTGAAAAATGGAGGCAGGCCAGCTAAATCTGCCGCTCTCAAACCGACGAGCTCCCTGAGTCATTCCACCTCACCTTCTTAATTTCCCCCCCCCCCCCCCCCCCCCCCCCCCCCCCCCCCCCCCCCCCCCCCCCCCCCCCCCTCTGTTCCTCCAACCTCACCCTTCAGGCCAAGGCAACGACCGAAGCTCTCAGCAGCCGCTGCCTGTAATTAACTTCGCCATTACCCTCAAACGCTGTTCATACGACCATTGATGTCTGACGCATCTGACGTCACTGCAGATTCACCATTCTCTACGCTACCTATCTGCTACGCAACGAATCCAAAGTCACACACAACACTCTATGAATGAAAAGGAAAGGTTGATGCTATAAAAGATAAAGGTTAATATGTAGACTGAGCTTCGGTTTACGTGTTTTTTTTCCCCTCTGTCTCTGTTCCTGCCTCCCACATACCACACCATCCCTTCCAGTGTAACACGCCTTAAATACTGCAATGCCGAAAACGTTATCAGCAGAAGGCATCTTAAAAGGGTTTCAACAGAACCCTCCCCTTTTTTGTTTTTTGTTGATGAAAAACCTATACTGGAGACCCCTGTTCAAAACTACGCCAGTAATCTCCCTTTGCATGCAGCGATTTCCGTGGAAAATTGAAAATCGTGTTCGTTCAAACGATGCGCTTGCTAGGCGATGAGTTTATGTGTCATATAAACACCTTTAAATGTTTTCAAAGTAAAATCTATTTTCACACCTGAAGGGAAGAAATGGCAACGAGAGAAAGACATTACATCTAGAGAGATAGGCTAGGGAGAGTGATAGGCTAGTATTCCTATCGTAGAGTGATAGGCTAGTTTTTCCATCGTAGAGTGATAGGCTAGTTTTCCCATCGTAGAGTGATAGTTAGTATTCCCATCGTAGAATGATAGGCTACTTTTCCCATCGTAGAGTGATAGGCTAGTGTTCCCATCGTAGAGTGACATTGGCGCATTACACTGTCTCTCCCACGTATAGATAGCCACTCTTTGGACATTACACTGGCTCTCACACGTGTAGACAGCCACACTTTGGCAAATTACACTGGCTCTCCCACGTATAGACAGCCACACTTGGTTTAAAACAGTATTTTATTTCAACATTGTCACAAGTGTTACAAGAGTAAATGAGATAGGGCAACAAGAAATACTTATATAAAGCCCTATCTTAAGAGTGAATGTACACAATGAATTTGCGACGGACGTCTGAACAGCAAAGCATTTTTGGTATAGCAATGTAAAGTTTCAAACAGGAAAAAAAAAAAAAAAAAAAAAAACAAGAAACAAAACCAAGATTAATAAATAAACACTTTGGCACATTACACTGGCTCTCCCACGTATAGACAGCCACTATTTGGCGCATTATACTGGCTGTCCCACGTATAGACAGCCACTATTTGGCGCATTACACTGGCTCTCCCACGTATAGACAGCCACATTTGGCCACACTGGCTCTCCCACGTTTAGACAGCCACACTTTGTTTTCACCCTTTCGCAGCCTCGGTATAGTAGTTCACTGAGAGCAGTCAGGATGAGGTGAGGCATCTCACCAGGGAGCAGTCAGGATGAGGTGAGGCATTCTCACCAGGGGGCAGTCAGGATGAGGTGAGGCATCTCACCAGGGGACAGTCAGGATGAGGTGAGGCATCTCACAGGGGACAGTCAGGATGAGGTGAGGCATCTCACCAGGGGGCAGTCAAGATGAGGTGAGGCATCTCACCAGGGGGCAGTCAAGATGAGGTGAGGCATCTCACCAGGGGAGTCAGGATGAGGTGAGGCATCTCACCAGGGGAGAGTCAGGATGAGGTGAGGCATCTCACCAGGGGAGAGTCAGGATGAGGTGAGGCATCTCACCAGGGGACAGTCAGGATGAGGTTAGGCATCTCCCAGGGGAGCAGTCAGGGTGAGGTGAGGCATCTCACTATGGGAGCAGTCAGGATGAGGTGAGGCATCTCACTATGGGAGCAGTCAGGGTGAGGTGAGGCATCTCACTATGGGAGCAGTCAGGATGAGGTGAGGCATCTCACCAGGGGAGCAGTCAGGGTGAGGTGAGGCATCTCACTATGGGAGCAGTCAGGATGAGGTTAGGCATCGCGCCAGGGAGCAGTCAGGATGAGGTAGGCATCTCACCAGGGGACAGTCATCATCGTCATCATCATCATCATCATCATCATCATCATCATCATCATCATCATTATCATCATCGTCGAACATTATCGCCCAGAGCGTCATTACAGGACACACTCAGTTGACAAACAGGTTCAAATTCAGGTCCATGGAGAAGTCTAGACACAGTGTTCAGACTACCGGTATCATTTCATATGTCATGCTTTGCTGTGCAGGTGCTGTGTTCACAATGCCGGTAACATCTGTCATGCTTGGCTGTGCAGGTACTGTGTTCACAATGCCGGTAACATCTGTCATGCTTGGCTGTGCAGGTACTGTGTTCACAATGCCGGTAACATCTGTCATGCTTGGCTGTGCAGGTACTGTGTTCACAATGCCGGTAACATCTGTCATGCTTGGCTGTGCAGGTACTGTGTCACAATGCCGGTAACATCTGCCATGCTTTGCCGTGCAGGTGCTGTGTTCACATTGCCGGTAATATGTCATGCTTGGCTGTGCAGGTGCTGTGTTCACAATGCCGGTAACATGTCATGCTTTGCTGTGCAGGTACTGTGTTCACAATGCCGGTAACATCTGCCATGCTTTGCTGTGCAGGTACTGTGTTCACAATGCCGGTAACATCTGCCATGCTTTGCTGTGCAGGTGCTGTGTTCACATTGCCGGTAACATTTGCCATGCTTTGCTGTGCAGGTACTGTGTTCACATTGCCGGTAAATATGTCATGCTTTGCTGTGCAGGTACTGTGTTCACAATGCCGGTAATATGTCATGCTTTGCTGTGCAGGTGCTGTGTTCACAATGCCGGTAATATGTCATGCTTTGCTGTGCAGGTGCTGTGTTCACAATGCCGGTAACATTTGCCATGCTTTGCCGTGCAGGTACTGTGTTCACAATTGCCGGTAACATCTGTCATGCTTTGCTGTGCAGGTGCTGTGTTCACAATGCCGGTAACATCTGTCATGCTTTGCTGTGCAGATACTGTGTTCACATTGCCGGTAACATCTGTCATGCTTTGCTGTGCAGGTGCTGTGTTCACAATGCCGATAACCTCTGTCATGCTTTGCTGTGCAGATACTGTGTTCACATTGCCGGTAACATCTGTCATGCTTGGCCGTGCAGGTACTGTGTTCACATTGCCGGTAACATCTGTCATGCTTGGCTGTGCAGGTACTGTGTTCACAATGCCGGTAAATATGTCATGCTTTGCTGTGCAGGTGCTGTGTTCACAATGCCGATAACATCTGCCATGCTTTGCTGTACAGGTGCTGTGTTCACAATGCCGGTAACATCTGCCATGCTTTGCCGTGCAGGTGCTGTGTTCACAATGCCGGTAACATCTGCCATGCTTTGCCGTGCAGGTACTGTGTTCACCTTGCCGGTAACATCTGTCATGCTTTGCCGTGCAGGTGCTGTGTTCACATTGCCGGTAACATCTGTCATGCTTGGCTGTGCAGGGAATGCTGCCAGTTTCCGCCGACGTTCTCTGCGACCTTCCACGATGATGCGAGTCGACATTGTGGACGTGGAGGTATGACGTCATACCGTGACTACGTCAAGTAAACACTGGGGAGAAAAAGACGTCGTGAGACTCGGGACTGGTGGCTCAAGAACCAGCAGAGAGATGATGCTCGTCCCCCAGCCCTTTGCTTTCCTCCTCTGTCCCTCGTGCACCTCTCTCCCTTCCATTCCCCCGTCCCTCTCTGTCCCTCATGCACCTCTCTCCCTTTCCATCCCCCATCCCTCTCTGTCCCTCACACACCTCTCTCCCTTCCACTCCCCTGTCCCTCTCATTCCCTCATGCACCTCTCTCCCTTCCATTCTCCGTCCCTCTCTCATTCCCCACATACATCTCTAACCCTTCCATTCCCTCTCGTCCCTCTGCATCTCTCCCCTTCCCCATCTCTATCCCCCTCACGTCCCTCTCTCCCTTCCATTCCCCGTCTGTTATCTGTCCCTCATGCACCTCTCTCCCTTCCATTCCCCGTCCCTCTCTGTCCCCCTCATGCACCTCTCTCCCTTCCATTCCCCGTCGTCCCTCTCTCTGTCCCTCACGCACCTCTCTCCCTTCCATTCCCCCGTCCCTCTCTGTCCCTCATGCACCTCTCTCCCTTCCATTCCCCCCGTCCCTCTCTGTCCCTCATGCACCTCTCTCCCTTCCATTCCCCCGTCCCTCTCTGTCCCTCATGCACCTCTCTCCCTTCCATTCCCCCGTCCCTCTCTGTCCCTCATACACCTCCCTCCCTTCCCCGTCCCTCATGCACCTCTCTCCCTTCCATTCCCCGTCCCTCTCTGTCCCCTCATGCACCCTGTCCCTTCCCCGTCCCTCTCTGTCCCTCATGCACCTCTGTCCCTTCCCCGTCCCTCTCTGTCCCTCATTCACCTCTCTCTTTCCTTCCCCGTCCTTATCTGTCCCTCATGCACCTCTCTCCCTTCCCCGTCCTCTCTCTCCCTCATGCACCTCTCTCCCTTCCTCGTCCCTCTCTGTCCCTCATGCACCTCTCTCTCTTCTTCCCGTCCTCTCTGTCCCGCATGCACCTCGCTCCCTTCCCTTCCCCGTCCCTCTCTGTCCCTCATGCACCTCTCTCCCTTCCATTCCCCTGTCCCTCTCTGTCCCTCATACACCTCTCTCCCTTCCATTCCCCGTCCCTCTCTGTCCCACATGCACCTCTCTCCCTTCCCTGTCCCTCTCTGTCCCTCATGCACCTCTCTCCCTTCCATTCCCCATCCCTCTCTGTCCCTCATGCACCTCTCTCCCTTCCATTCCCTGTCCCTCCCTGTCCCTCATGCACCTCTCTCCCTTCCCTGTCCCTCTCATTCTCTCATGCACCTCTCTCCCTTCCATTCCCCGTCCGTCTCAATATCTTGACCTCTAACCTCGCCCTGTTTCCGTTTTCTCTCCAAACCATCATCGCCATTTCCTGTCAAACTACGATTATTTGTTTGCCTACATCTTTCTCCTGTCTGTCTCCAACCCCTCCCCTCCCCCTTTATTCTTTCCTGCCAAACTACGATGATTTGTTTACTTATCTCTTTCTCCTGTCTGTGTCTCCCCCCCCCCCCCCCCCCTCCTCCTCCTCCTCTACATTTTTTCCTTCTTCGAGTCGCTGTTAAGGCGGATATCATAAAATGCTAGGCCCTACCGCAGTCTGTTTCTGCAAACGATGTCCAGTGACTGCACTTAAGAGATGGTGACGTAAAATTGAATTGTGAAAATGACGTCATATGTGCCTCTTAAGAGATGGTGACGTAAAATTGAATTGTGAAAATGACGTCAATGTGTGCAGTGGACACATTGCCTATCTCTGGCCTGTAGGCCTATCATTCAAGTTGTAAACTTGATTCACGGCGACCGTCTCCACATTGAGCTATGGGTCGAGGTCGAGATCACACACACACACACACACACACACACACACACACACACACACACACACACACGAGCCGGGAAATGTCATAGGTGGTGATCCAGGACTCGATGATCTGCAAGTGACATCTTCTGTACAATGTGATTTAAACTGTATCTAAGTTTATACTTGTATAAGTAAGGCCGTACACCTGTGATACACTACTTACTCCCTCCATTTAGACCTGTACAGGACTTCTCTCAGAAACGAATACACATTGCATGTCAGTGAAAGGCTCTCTCTGTGACAGTTCTGAAGCAAAAAAAAGACCAAATGGCGTGACAAAGGACGGTTGACATTTTGAAAAGAAAAATTGTCTGGAGAAAACACATGTCCACACGTCTGAAAGGAGAAACGGAGAGGTGAAAAGGTCGTGCAATTAGTCTCCGATGTCTGTGTTTTGTTTCTCTTCATCCCCCCCACAGCAGTGGAACGTACTGCTGAAGGAAGGATAAAGTGTAGAGGAGTGCAACACAACGCCACACAATGGAATACCACACAATGTGACACAACCCGATGCCGTGCAATGAAACGTAGTGAGACAATTCAACACAGCAGCAGAATGCGTTGATACAACGCAATTAAAGAAAATGTCATACAGCTTCAATCACCAAATACAACGTCACTGAACTGAAATGATGATATGCGATGCTGTACAATTCAACAACAATAGGCTTCAAAATGCTGCGATGCAAAACAACAGAGATGAGTTCAGTGGACAATATCTGTGTCCTATCTGATGCTTCTCTTCACTGCAGGGATCGATCAGTCAGCGCTCCTTTTTGCTGCATCTCCATACAGTCTCCTGTTCATTACGCTGTTCTATACAAGAGGTCCCCCCCCCCCCCCCCCCCCATCTACACACACACACACACACACACACACACACACACACACACACACACACACACACAATGGAGTCTGTGTAGCGCTTGTGACTGCAAAACAACCAAAAAAAAAAAAAAAAAGGAAAAAGAAAAAAAAAAAAAGAATTCTCAAAAAGTCTCGCATCATTATTTTCGCCGCCTATCATCTCCATGTCAGAATCTTCAAGCCATCTGTTTTCATAACCTAGCCCACTACAAAGACCACAGTCAAGCAATACCAGCAGCCAACTCAAAATTAAGGAGCGCAAGAGGAGAAACATGTTAACAGACCGCCTAACGAATGGAATGAAGAAATAATAGTATAGAAGCAACATGTTTCGACATGGTGGACTTCTACAGGCAACACAAGCAAAAGTGGCAAACGAAAGAGAGAGAGAGAGAATAGTAATGTCTCCTGTGCTCAAAAAAAAATTCCTCGTTTAGAATTGAGCGAAGATAGAAGTTGATTCTGAATTTGGAAGAGATATATTGTATTCTATTAGAATGATACTATAAAGAGAGATATTGTATCTATTATTAGATGATCCTCAGGAGCGCGCAGACCTCCGTCAAAGTCTAACGGATCCTTGATTCGTCCAAAGATCCTGATTCACGCCAACATGTAACCAAATCGTTCCTAGTTCAGGTTTTACCTACACACAAAGTTTCATTAAAATCGGGTTTGTGGTGTGTGCGTAAGCTTGCTGACAGACAGACAGACAGACAGACAGACAGACAGGCAGACAGGCAGACAGACAGACAGACAACCAACAGACGCAGATGAAAATGTAAAGCTCCATGGCAGAGGTCACAAACATGAGAAGAACAGTGACTTAAGTAGCGCTCTGATTTGCAGTGAGGATGAGAGAGACCATGTCGATCCTGAATATGAACCCTATGACAGAAATGATAACATCCTCTGTCTTATATCAAGACCTTGGACTTCTTAGTAAATTAACATACATGTGATCTACAAATGAAATGTTTTCGTTGAAATTCTTTCTTAAGGAGAGCGGAGGTTGGGTGTGAAGGGGGGGGGGGGGGGGGGGGATTGGGGGAAGTGCACTGGCTGGGGAGGGAAGGGCATGCTCTCACACGTGTCTCATAATGTCATCACATTCTAATATAAAGCCAATTCAATTCTCATCAGCTTGTGTCTCTGCAGAATTTTTTTTTTTTTTTCTTTTCTTTCTTTTTTTGGGTGGGGAGTGGGGAAGGGGCTACTTCGCTGTGCAAATGATTCCTTCCACGTTACATGTCTTTCTCAAGGCTTTTTAACACAAAGTTTTGCCGCAAGATGAGAGATTATACAAGTTTCAAAATGCATTGAGTTTCGAGTGTGTGTGTGTGTGTGTGTGTGTGTGTGTGTGTGTGTGTGTGTGTGTGTGTGTGTGTGTGTGTGTGCGTGCGTGCGCGCGCGTGTGTGTGTGGTATATGCGCGCGCGCGCGTGTGTGTGTGCGTGCGTGCGTGCGTGTGTGTGTGTGTGAACGAGAACGGTAACTATGAGTGTAAGTGAGCGAAAACAAGCGCGCGTGAATGTGAATGCTTACCCGAGTGCGTGCGTTTATGTGGTTGTGTTTTTATCTGAGTGTCTAATATCAGCAGAATGAATATTCTGCTTCTCAAAAGTCAACTTGAAAAATACCTCTCCACCATTTCCAATTATTGTAAACATAATTCTTTTAATCCATGACTTTCTAAGAAAAAAAAAAATTGAACTATATTGAAACGAAGAAAGATGTCAACGTTTGCCATGCAAATCATAACGATGCAATGATGATGGCGATGATCATCATTATCATTATATCACAATCATAATCATAATAGTTATAATCATCATCATCATCATCATCATCATCATCATCATTGTTGTTGTTGCTATTCTTGGCATTATCATCATCGTCGTCATGTAGAGGCATACACCTGCTCAATTGAGAGGCTCAAAAAGAGTTTTGAAAAGCTGATCGCTCAAACTTGGGATGGACCTAATTGAAATGGAACGTCAAGAAATGAGGTTTGGAATGTTGATGGGACCTATTTGAAATGGAACGTCAAGAAATGAAGTTTGGAATGCTGATGCTCACAAACAACATGGGAGTCATCAGCGATGGGCCTCAGCAAAATGCAGCGAGTGGCTGAGCCTGGTGGAGAGGACTAGCAGCAGCATGGGGGACCCCCCCCCCCCCCCCCCCCCCCCCCCCCAGTTTAAAATGGAATACAGGGGTCTTTGTATCGCCTATCCAGAGTGGGTTTTCGTTCCCTGATTGGCTACATCAGTGGAACACAGCTGGTTGTGTGGTCCATTGGTGGAGTCAGTGAAGACGTAGTATCTGCAGTCCTGTACTGTTCTTACCGTTTCTATGTCAGTGAACACAGCTGGTTGTGTGGTCCATTGGTGGAGTCAGTGAAGACGTAGTATCTGCAGTCCTGTACTGTTCTTACCGTTTCTATGTCAGTGAACACAGCTGGTTGTGTGGTCCATTGGTGGAGTCAGTGAAGACGTAGTATCTGCAGTACAGTCCTGTACTGTTCTTACCATTTCTCTGTCGGTGAACACAGCTGGTTGTGTGGTCCATTGGTGGAATCAGTGAAGGTGGAGACACAGCATCTACAGTCCTGTATTGTTCTCACCATTTCTCTGTCAGTTAATTACAGCAACAGTTGATGTCCGTGTGATTACAAACATGCATTTGCTTTGCTTTCTTCTCTGATGATTCGTAATGGACGATGGTAGTGTATAACGGCCTGAAACAGTATGCATGTATTTATCCTTTTATGTTTGTATGTATGTGCACACACACACACACACACACACACACACACACACACACACACACACACACACACACACACATGGACGCTCGCACGCGCGCGCGCGCACGCACACACACATACAAAGACACACACACACACACACACACACACACACACACGCATGCACGCACGCGCGCTCGTGTGTGTGTGTGTGTGTGTGTGTGTGTGTGTGTGCGTGCGTGTGCGTGCGTGCGTGCGTGCGTGCGTGCGTGCGTGCGTGCGTGCGTGCGTGCGTGCGTGCGTGCGTGTGTGTGTGTGTGTGTGTGTGTGTGTGTGTGTGTGTGTGTTCTGCAGATTAATAATAAGAAGAAGAAGCATCACTCCACAATCCTGTAATCAGAGCCACGGACTCATGCTCTGTTGCCTCAGCGACAAATTCTTTGTAAAGACGGCAGTGCATTTTCTTTTCTTTCTTTTTGTTTTTCCTTTTTAGAATTGTCGCTCCTTGAAAGGCCAGAGTACGGCACAATAGAACACGTGTTTGACAGCGAGAATGCCGACCATTTCAAGCACCAACCAGAAAACGTTATTCTTTATGGCATTTAGGGAAAAACCTAATGGTGGTTGACAAACCCCAATGACCTGACCTCTAGCCTTTAAAGACAGCATTCATCTGGATTCTACTGAAGATGACACGGTTTACACATGGATAGAAGGTGGAGAAGAGACCAAGTTGTTGAAACGTTGTATAATTATTCTCTGTGTTGGGCTATATAATTTGCTGAATTCTGTCAACATCCTTGCCATCTGTAACTGGTGAGGTCGAAACGTGATATATGCTGTCAGCTTCCTTACCATCTGTACCTGGTGAGGTCGAGACGTTGTATATTCTGTGTGTCGGGCTATATGACTTGGTGAATTCTGTCAACATCCTTGTCATGTGTAGCTGGTGAGGTCGCCATTGTCTGGTGGGTTCAGCAGTAACCAGAGATGCGTTGCACTGAAGCAAGGTAGAGAGAACTGTGGCATACTTGGCGGGTGTTAGTTTCCTGTCACACCCTCGCGGCCAGCGCGGAGAGAAACAGGCGGGAGTTGACCAGATGATTTTGGGGTTGGAGAAGAAATGGCCCATAGTCGTCAGGCGCTGTGACTGGCCCACGAAAAGTAATAGCATTTTCTGATTGGTGCAGGAAAAGTAGTGGCACTTTCTGATTGGTGCAGGAAAAGTAGTAGCATTTTCTGATTGGTGCAGGAAACGATGTACACACTGACCCTTCAATTACGAGAAGAGGATCAAGAGGCAGCCATTTTGTTGCATTTGAATTTTGTCTTGTGCCCGGTTGTTTACTCTCCTCGTCTTTGGCAGCCGTCGCCTCCAGTCACCTGCGAGAGCTGGCGTCCATAAAACTCGTCTCTGTCCTCGTTTGACTTCACCTCCTCCGTCCACCCAGCCGGTCATCAAGGAATATCCCTTGCTGGTTATAGAGACGAGGAATGTACATCAGCAACAGAGAGCTGATGGGCACCGCCTTCATAATATATACCTTCTGAGAAATTGTCTCTTGTCACTTCGCTACATAACGCCTGTTTGGTAATAGATTCAATTTTTTCACCGTAATTACATTTGGCTTGGGGCTAACAGACGATTGGAAACACAGCTGGAGAACCTGCACTGAAGAAAAAAAAAAAAAAAAAACAGTGAAAATTGCCAGCAGTGATAACATGTCACATGAATTACAGCTTATCATGGACCCAGCGGTGAAAGGAAGTCCATATCTTCACTGAAACGTTTTAGAATTACATATCAAAGTTCATTCTACCAGATAATGTAATCAGTCAGATACTGGGAATGATTGTCCAATTTTGTCATGGTGTTATCGAAAGTCATCAGTCAGATATTGGGAATGATTGTCCAATTTTGTCATGGTGTTATCGAAAGTAATCAGTAAGATACTAGGAATGACTGTCCAATTTTGTCATGGTGTTATCGAAAGTCAGTCATCAGTGATTGTCCAAGATACTAGGAGATATGACTGTCCAATTTTGTCATGGTGTTATCGAAAGTCATCAGTAAGATACTAGGAATGACTGTCCAATTTTGTCATGGTGTTATCGAAAGTCATCAATAAGATACTAGGAATGATGACTGTCTATGGTGTTATCGAAAGTCATTTTGTCATGGTGTTATCCAGAATGAACTGTACTGCCAGTTTTTGTCTGGGTTATGATGACTTGGAGAGGGAAGTAATGCCCGTTAGATATTCCTATCGTCCACAGCTATTTAGATTATCAAACCTCCTGATGACGCAGAATAGCAACCTGTTGCTGCATTTTTGGATACAAAGCATTTACAAAACGTGCTTCTCTCCTTCCCTCCCTCTTCTGCCTTTAAATTTGTCATTTTTTATGTATGTATGAATGCATGTATGTATGTACGTACGTATCTACGTATGAACTTATGTACGTATGTATGTACGTATGTACGTACGTATGTACGTACGTATGTACGTATATGTATGTATGTATGTATGTATGTATGTATGTATGTATGTATGTATGTATGTGTGTATGTATGTATGTATGTATGTGTGTATGTATGTATGTATGTATGTATGTACGTACGAATGTATGTATGTATGCATGTATGTATGTATGTACGTGGGTATATATGTATGTAAGTATGTATGTATGTATGAATGCATGTATTTACTGCTGTACCATCTTCTGTACCGATCCAGTGGCCTTGCTCCCCCCCCCCCCCCCCCCCCCTCCCCTCCACCTCCTACACCCCCCCCCCCTCCCTTCCCCCCCGCGTTCCACGCCGCTCATCCCGGTTTCGCGTTCACGGTCACACCCCGACACCGGCAATCCATGTCGTCAAGAGGCAACCCACCAGAGGAGACACTGCACTGCTGCCGAGTCACTTTGGTGGTGTTTAGTGGTGATCTTTCTGGAGCAAACGTACACAGGACACCACCAATTGACGACAATGTTTGCAAAGTTGCGGAGCCAGCGTTAGTAAAGAGCCAAAGCATGTCTTGAAGTGTGTGGTCCAGCAGTTAAACTGATGTGTGACGTGGGTGCCTGTATCGTTCTGGATGTATATGTATGCATAAGCTAAGATGCCAAGATAAAGAAATGCAAACCAGTTCAAACGCTGGAACTAAAAGAGTGGTCTGAAACAAAGTATTTTGTCAGCCATGTTTACCACGTGTAACACCGATCACCCAGGTAACGTGAAAGAGACAAGGGACGTCATTCATCAGCACGGAAGTGATAAAACGGTCGAAACAAAAAACACAAAAAAGTTTCGTAAGACACTTGACAACACTCCACCCCCCCCCCCCCCCGTCCCTCTCCCTTTTTTAGTTTTGACTTGCAATATTCTTTCAGATGAAATGAAAATATGAAAACAAATACACAAACAAAGAAAATAAACAAAGAGAAATACTAGAACCTCAACAACAACAACAACAACAACAACAACAACCACAACAAGAAATCAACCACAACACCACCACGACCAACAGCAACAAGCTAACAACTTCAGCATCCTGATCAGGAAGAGCAAGAACAAAAAGAAACATAACACAGAGGTGAAGCACAAAACAAGACGGGTTCAAAACATGCTGATCCGAACACTTCCTTATGACAGTGAGTGATGTCGCTACCACTCAGCTCATTACTTCAAAACATGCTGATCCGAACACTTCCTAATGACAGTGGGTGTTGTCGCTACCACTCAGCCCATTACGCCCTCTTCCTCAGTTCTCCCAATAAGCACCTTGCACGTGTCTGCAAGAAATACTGTCTCTTCCACCTTTCTGTACACGCCCATGTTTATTTCCCTCGTCCTCATCCATTGCTCACATTAACTAATCAAACGTAAGTGTGGACCTGTCTTGTAATTTTCTCCTTTATGTTTTCCCCCCGTGTATTCTTCCTCTTCATAATCCTGCTGGTGTGTCGACATCTTCTTTATTCATCGTGCGTCATTTGATGATTGGTGTGTGATCTTCTTTATTCATCGTGCGTCATTTGATGATTGGTGTGTCGTCATCTTCCTTATTCATCGTGCGTCATTTGATGATTGGTGTGTCGTCATCTTCCTTATTCATCGTGCGTCATTTGATGATTGGTGTGTCGTCATCTTCCTTATTCATCGTGCGTCATTTGCTGATTGGTGTGTCGTCATCTTCCTTATTTATCGTGGGTCATTTGCTGATCTGGACATATGAAACAGAGGTGAAACGAGAGACACATGGACAGGTTCCCAGGCTTGGTTCTCTCTCCCCCCCCCCCCCCCCCCCCCCCCCCCTCCCCTCTACTCCCCCCCACCCCATCTCCCTCCCCCACCCCTTTTAATACCGTTCCCCTCTGCTATTACCATCGCTCCCCGTTGCCCTGTAGACTGCGTCAACACCGTTGTGTACTAAACGCCAACCCCCTTACAGAACCTCTCACTTGTGTATACATCACCGTTCAATTTCCCCTATCAGAGCCTCTTGCTGTACGGCCTCTGTCGTCTTCAGCTGAGGAAAACGTTCGCTGAAGCGGTGAGGGTGAGAGGCCATGAAACGTTTATGCGAACGAATTGAAGAAAGCAATGTCACGTGAGCGAACGTTCGCATGCTGGGGTCAGACTTCTTCTCAAGTAGGATGTGTCGTTTTGGGAAGATAAACGATGCGTCGTTTTGGGAAGATAAACGGTGCGTCGTTTTGGGAAGATAAACAATGTTATCGTTGACATTTATGGAGTATGGTCTTTTCCCGTAACACACGTGTTCTTGTTCCTAGAAATTTGTGCGTATTTAAACAAATTAAAACAAATATGTATAAGGCTTCACCGAAAACGTAGACAATCGGACCACAAGACAAAACACGACGCGTTTCAACCTCTTAGGTCTCTTCAGGCAAGATACACAACACTCAGGACAACGAAGATGAACGAGCAATTACTTCTCTTCATCCAATTCGGCGCGAGATGGGCGTTCAACTGTGCAAATTAAGTTTTGTATCAGTGATTCCTAAAAAAAACCCAAAAAAACTCCATCATCCAGCTATTAATGTTTGTCCTGCACATCTCTTGCAGATGATTTGCCTGAAAATACTTTGAAACATACCCAGTTTGTGAAAACATTTTGATTTTTTCAGATTTTTTTCCCAGGAAAGGTTACACTTTCTTAATACCGTGACAACCGATCTCCATTTCTAATTCCCAACCTCTTTATGTTTTATTCCCCCCCCCCCTCTCTCCCCTCTCCTCTTTTTTTTTTTTCTCTCTCTCTCCCCACACACCCCCTTCTTTCTCCTTCCCTCCACCCCCCCCCCCCCCGCCTCCCTCCTTCCTTCGTTTACGATCTCCCCCTCCCCCCCCCCCCCCCCCCAATGTCTCTCTGGATCATCGAATAAGAAAATAAAAACAAGCAAGCTGACATAAGTATGGTCATTGAAATCTTCGCATCCACAAACTCCATAGACTGCAAGACGCTACTCAACCGTCCAGAATTTCCCCCATCCTCATCGTTTGGGGAGTGAAAAGGTCACCAGCCAGGTTAAAACCACACTGGTCGTCTGCAGTAGCCTACCCTGCACCAGTGCGCCTGTTATTGCCACATTTCCTATGATTAACGTCATGATAACATGACGTTATTTGCAGCATACACCTACCTTGAAGACACCACCACAATATCGCTGTCTATCGGATGATGGTGACAAACTGGTTGGTGTGGTGCAGATGGCTGTCTATCGGATGATGGTGACAAACTGGTTGGTGTGGTGCAGATGGTCTATCGGATGATGGTGACAAACTGGTTGGTGTGGTGCAGATGGCTGTCTATCGGATGATGGTGACAAACTGATTGGTGTGGGGCAGATGTCTATCGGATGATGGTGACAAACTGGTTGGTGTGGGGCAGATGTCTATCGGATGATGGTGACAAACTGGTTGGTCTGGTGCAAATGGCTGTCTATCGGATGATGGTGACAAACTGGTTGGTTTGGTGCAGATGGCTGTCTATCGGATGATGGTGACAAACTGGTTGGCGTGGTGCAGATGGCTGTCTATCGGATGATGGTGACAAACTGGCTGGTTTGGTGCAGATGGCTGTCTATCGAATGATGGTGACAAACTGTTGGTGTGGTGCAGATGGCTGTCTATCGGATGATGGTGACAAACTGGTGGTGGTGTGGTGCAGATGGCTGTCTATCCTTTGATGGTGACAAACTGGTTGGTTTGGTGCCGATGTCTATCGGATGATGGTGACAAACTGGTTGT